>JAXIVJ010009431.1:0-2500 GCA_036785665.1 Chirona hameri | reverse complement strand
TGATGATGATGATGATGATGATGATGTTGCTGATGATGATGTTGCTGATGATGATGTTGCTGATGATGATGTTGTTGATGATGTTGCTGATGATGTTGCTGATGATGTTGCTGATGATGTTGCTGATGATGTTGATGATGATGTTGATGATGATGTTGATGATGATGTTGCTGATGATGTTGCTGATGATGTTGCTGATGATGTTGCTGATGATGTTGCTGATGATGTTGCTGGTGATGTTGCTGATGATGTTGCTGATGATGTTGCTGATGATGACGTGAGACGGTGTGGTATGCCCGGAGGCGGTGTTGTATGCCCGGAGGCGGTGTTGTATGCCCGGAGGCGGTGTGGTATGCCCGGAGGCGGTGTTGTATGCCCGGAGGCGGTGTTGTATGCCCTGAGGCGGTCTGGTATGCCCGGAGGCGGTGTAGTATGCCCGGAGGCGGTGTTGTATGCCCGGAGGCGGTGTGGTATGCCCGGAGGCGGTGCAGTATGCCCGGAGGCGGTGTTGTATGCCCGGAGGCGGTGTTGTATGCCCGGAGGCGGTGTAGTATGCCCGGAGGCGGTGTTGTATGCCCGGAGGCGGTGTGGTATGCCCGGAAGCGGTGTAGTATGCCCGGAGGCGGTGTTGTATGCCCGGAGGCGGTGTGGTATGCCCGGAGGCGGTACAACACCGCCTCCAGGCATGATGATGATAATGATGATGATGATGATGATGATGATGATGATGATGATGATGATGATGATGATGATGATGATGATGATGATGATGATGATGATGATGATGATGATGATGATGATGATGATGATGATGATGATGATGATGATGATGATGATGATGATGATGATGATGATGATGATGATGATGTTGCTGATGATGATGTTGCTGATGATGATGTTGCTGATGATGATGTTGTTGATGATGTTGCTGATGATGTTGCTGATGATGTTGCTGATGATGTTGCTGATGATGTTGCTGATGATGTTGATGATGATGTTGATGATGATGTTGATGATGATGTTGATGATGATGTTGCTGATGATGTTGCTGATGATGTTGCTGATGATGTTGCTGATGATGTTGCTGATGATGTTGCTGGTGATGTTGCTGATGATGTTGCTGATGATGTTGCTGATGATGACGTGAGACGGTGTGGTATGCCCGGAGGCGGTGTTGTATGCCCGGAGGCGGTGTTGTATGCCCGGAGGCGGTGTGGTATGCCCGGAGGCGGTGTTGTATGCCCGGAGGCGGTGTTGTATGCCCGGAGGCGGTGTGGTATGCCCGGAGGCGGTGTTGTATGCCCGGAGGCGGTGTTGTATGCCCTGAGGCGGTCTGGTATGCCCGGAGGCGGTGTAGTATGCCCGGAGGCGGTGTTGTATGCCTGGAGGCGGTGTGGTATGCCCGGAGGCGGTGCAGTATGCCCGGAGGCGGTGTTGTATGCCCGGAGGCGGTGTGGTATGCCCGGAGGCGGTGTAGTATGCCCGGAGGCGGTGTTGTATGCCCGGAGGCGGTGTGGTATGCCTGGAGGCGGTGTAGTATGCCCGGAGGCGGTGTTGTATGCCCGGAGGCGGTGTGGTATGCCCGGAGGCGGTACAACACCGCCTCCGGGCATGATGATGATAATGATGATGATGATGATGATGATGATGATGATGATGATGATGATGATGATGATGATGATGATGATGATGATGATGATGATGATGATGATGATGATGATGATGATGATGATGATGATGATGATGATGATGATGATGATGATGATGATGATGATGATGATGATGATGATGATGATGATGATGATGATGATGATGATGATGATGATGATGATGATGATGATGATGATGATGATGATGATGTTGCTGATGATGATGTTGCTGATGATGATGTTGTTGATGATGTTGCTGATGATGTTGCTGATGATGTTGCTGATGATGTTGATGATGATGTTGATGATGATGTTGATGATGATGTTGATGATGATGTTGATGATGATGTTGATGATGATGTTGATGATGATGTTGATGATGATGTTGATGATGATGTTGATGATGATGTTGATGTTGATGATGATGTTAATGATGATGTTGATGATGATGTTGATGATGATGTTGCTGATGATGTTGCTGATGATGTTGCTGATGATGTTGCTGGTGATGTTGCTGATGATGTTGCTGATGATGTTGCTGATGATGTTGCTGACGATGACGTGAGACGGTGTGGTATGCCCGTTTGCGGTGTTGTATGCCCGGAGGCGGTGTTGCATGCCCGGAGGCGGTGTGGTATGCCCGGAGGCGGTGTTGTATGCCCGGAGGCGGTGTTGTATGCCCGGAGGCGGTGTAGTATGCCCGGAGGCGGTGTAGTATGCCCGGAGGCGGTGTTGTATGCCCGGAGGCGGTGTGGTATGCCCGGAGGCGGTGTAGTATGCCCGGAGGCGGTGTTGTATGCCCGGAGGCGGTGTGGTATGCCCGGAGGCGGTACAACACCGCCTCCGGGCAT
>JAXIVJ010009430.1:0-51060 GCA_036785665.1 Chirona hameri | reverse complement strand
TTTGCGTCAATTTGGTATCCACCGACGGAGGTTTGTTTCTTTGCTTAGCTTGCTTTTCACTATGGCAATATTTTGCCGATGCAAATTGCTCCGATGACTAAATATCTTGATATAATGTTTTATTACGCAGAATAAAATAAGGGCCGAGAGCGTTATATTAAGTGTCATTATAACCTTAATGTTTGTCATATGAATACATTTTGGGTGGTTATTGGATAGAATTGATTGCGCTTTGCAGCTGTATATTTTGTATCGTTTATCACCCTCCTGTGTTGACGATATGGCGGTGTGATTAAATACATATTCTAAAATGGTCACTCTGTATCTTCCAGGCCGATTTAAGCTATTAAATATTTAACAGAGAGCTTCGGTTAAAGCCGGTACCTTCGTCTGCAAAATTACGTTTATTTCAGCACTTCAAGTCTCATTGGTTCGGAGCACTAAATTCAATCGTGAAGGACGACATAAAAGCGTGATTTAAGTTTGTGAAGCAATTAACTTTGCACCCGCTACGCACCGCTCGCCGAACCACATTGCATACGCCAGCCCGTTAATTGTTCTACACGCTTGTGTTTGTCGCATGCTGATCGGACGCCTAGTCTCCAAGATAAAGACATGGGATTGAAACGTGTTTCGCAATTTTCGTATTTTTCACACAATTCGCTCTGGGTTTTCCACGTGATAAACCAATGGAGAAAAAGTCGCTTTTGCAGCTCGCGCCACGCGCTCATTATGCACCCTAGCGAGCCCGTGTCTTGACACAGCACGTCGTTGAAATGTCACCTGGATCGTGTGAAAATTGCATCCATCCTCTCGCAATAGTTTAGGCTGCACAGCTGAGCAAAGCACAAAACTGAAATATGGCCACATACATACATACATACATACATACATACATACATACGTACATACATACATACATACATACATACATACACACGTACTTTACTCAAATAGTAATATAAACAAGTGTGGCCCGCTTGCCCTGCAATGCCAAGGTAACCAAGTTCCCGTATCCCGTATCCTGTTGCCGCAGCCCGTTCCCGTTCCCGTAGCCCGTAGCCCGTAGCCCGTAGCCCGTAGCCCGTAGCCCGTAGCCCGTAGTCCGTAGCCCGTAGCCCGTAGCCCGTAGCCCGTAGCCCGTAGCCCGTAGCCCGTAGCCCGTAGCCCGTAGCCCGTAGCCCGTAGCCCGTAGCCCGTAGCCCGTAGCCCGTAGCCCGTAGCCCGTAGCCCGTAGCCCGTAGCCCGTAGCCCTAGCCCGTAGCCCGTAGCCCGTAGCCCGTAGCCCGTAGCCCGTAGCCCGTAGCTCGTAGCCCGTAGCCCGTAGCCCGTAGCCCGTAGCCCATAGCCCGTAGACCGTAGACCGTAGACCGTAGCCCGTAGCCCGTAGTCCGTAGACTGTAGACCGTACTCCGTAGCCCGTAGCCCGTTCCCGTATCCCGTTCGTGAATCCCGCATCCCTTTCCCGTAGCCCGTAGCCCGTAGCCCGTAGCCCGTAGCCCGTAGCCCGTAGCCCGTAGCCCGTAGCCCGTAGCCCGTAGCCCGTAGCCCGTAGCCCGTAGCCCGTAGCCCGTAGCCCGTAGTCCGTAGCCCGTAGCCCGTAGCCCGTAGCCCGTATCCCGTAGCCCGCAGCCCGCAGCCCGCAGCCCGCAGCCCGCAGCCCGCAGCCCGCAGCCCGCAGCCCGCAGCCCGCAGCCCGCAGCCCGCAGCCCGCAGCCCGCAGCCCGCAGCCCGCAGCCCGCAGCCCGCAGCCCGCAGCCCGCAGCCCGCAGCCCGCAGCCCGCAGCCCGCAGCCCGCAGCCCGCAGCCCGCAGCCCGCAGCCCGCAGCCCGCAGCCCGCAGCCCGCAGCCCGCAGCCCGCAGCCCGCAGCCCGCAGCCCGCAGCCCGCAGCTCGCAGCCCGCAACCCGCAGCCCGCAGCCCGCAGCCCGCAGCCCGCAGCCCGCAGCCCGCAGCCCGCAGCCGCAGCCCGCAGCCCGCAGCCCGCAGCCCGCAGCCCGCAGCCCGCAGCCCGCAGCCCGCAGCCCGCAGCCCGCAGCCCGCAGCCCGCAGCCCGCAGCCCGCAGCCCGCAGCCCGCAGCCCGCAGCCCGCAGCCCGCAGCCCGCAGCCCGCAGCCCGCAGCCCGCAGCCCGCAGCCCGCAGCCCGCAGCCCGCAGCCCGCAGCCCGCAGCCCGCAGCCCGCAGCCCGCAGCCCGCAGCCCGCAGCCCGCAGCTCGCAGCCCGCAGCCCGCAGTCCGCAGCCCGCAGCCCGCAGCCCGCAGCCCGCAGCCCGCAGCCCGCAGCCCGCAGCCCGCAGCCCGCAGCCCGCAGCCCGCAGCCCGCAGCCCGTAGCCCGTAGCCCGTAGCCCGTTGCCCGTAGCCCGTAGCCCGTAGCCCGTAGCCCGTAGCCCGTAGCCCGTAGCCCGTAGCCCGTGGCCCGTGGCCCGTGGCCCGTGGCCCGTGGCCCGTGGCCCGTGGCCCGTGGCCCGTGGCCCGTGGCCCGTGGCCCGTGGCCCGTGGCCCGTGGCCCGTAGCCCGTAGCCCGTAGCCCGTAGCCCGTAGCCCGTAGCCCGTAGCCCGTAGCCCGTAGCCCGTAGCCCGTAGCCCGTAGCCCGTAGCCCGTAGCCCGTAGCCCGTAGCCCGTAGCCCGTAGCCCGTAGCCCGTAGCCCGTAGCCCGTAGCCCGTAGCCCGTAGCCCGTTGCCAGTAGCCCGTAGCCCGTAGCCCGTAGCCCGTAGCCCGTAGCCCGTAGCCCGTAGCCCGTAGCCCGTAGCCCGTAGCCCGTAGCCCGTAGCCCGTAGCCCGTAGCCCGTAGCTCGTAGCCCGTAGCCCGTAGCCCGTAGCCCGTTCCCGTAACCCGTTCCCGAATCCCGTTCCCGTACTCGACTCGTTCCGAACATCACCAATCTCGTGTAGGCTTTACAATACAGTTTTCAGATTTTAAATATGCGTCAATTTAGTATCCGCCGACGGATTTCGTTTTTTTGCCTAGCTTGTTTTTCACTATTCCGAGGTTTTTCCGACGCAAATTAATCTGCAGCGAAATATTTCGATGTAATGTTTTATTACGGCGAAGAAAAAAAGGGCTGAAAGCGTCGTATTAACATTATCATTATAACCTTAATGTTTGTCAATATGAATACATTTTGGGTGGTTATTGGACAGAATTGATTACGCTTTGCAGCTGTATAATTTTGTATTGTCTACCGCCCTCCGTTATTGACGATATGGCGGTGTGATGAAATTCATATTCTAAAATGGTCAATTCATATATTCCAGGCCGAATTAAGCTATTAAATGTTTAACAGGGTGGATAGAGGGCTAGAGGCTATCGTGAAAGGGTGGAGCTATGTTCTGACGTCAGAGCTCCGCCCTGGCTGACCTTGAACCGGCGCTGTCCGACCCGTGACCGGTCGGCTGCGGGTGGTGGGCGGAGTCGAGGGCGAGGCTACAGGGCGGACAGGTGTTAGCCTCGATCCCACCTCGCATTGTCTTTAACATTACGAGAGAATGGAAAGTGCCATAAATTTACGTTTGACACTAGCCGACCTTTACAATAAAATTTAGCGCAGGGCCTGAAGCGTCCATTACGAGAAATTCTTTAACGGCAGTTGGTGGATTCCAAAGTTATCGCCGAAAATTAGGGTCCCAAGCAGTCTGCCGTTCACAGTAGTTTCCAACACGTATATCGGTGTCGTTAATTGTGTTCACACGTATAGCCTTGATGTGTGACTGAGGCACAGGGGCTCCCCAAACACAACAACACATTGCAATGTGTTGTGTGCATTGCACCAGGTTGCCAATGCATGCAATGCATTGACGCGAAAATCTGGGCTGCTAAGCCGTGTACCGATGCGATGCAAAACATACATACTGGTTTTTCGGGCTTACCCTAGCGCAAATAAATGCTGTGTAATTTACCCTGACGAGATTTAAGCTGACATTTTTGATCGTTTAATTTCATGTCAGCCTAAGCCCGGCTTACCCTGACATGAAGGAAATGCAGGAAGAAATCAAAAGGCGACCCATAAAATTTTACTCCCGTCCACATCGACGCGTATTGTTCGCAGCTGAAGGCCACAAAGAATTACCACTGCCCTGCCCGCCCACTAGCTGGCAGAGGAGCGGGGTGTATTTGCGCATGTCGGGGAGAGAGCCGGGTAGATTTTGTTTGATTGGTGAAGACGTATGCACTAGGCGCTTTTCCGTCCTTCGAATCACCCATTTCAACCGGCTGAGATTGGTGATTGGATTTGAACAGGCTGGGGGATAGTCAGGGGTGGTAGATGGTCAGCTTTCGGCTGGGCATATAGGGTGGGTGGGTTTCAGCAGGTCAGGGTGATCGGTGGATGATCTAATTGACAGCCCTAGGTACAGTGGTGGATATAAGTTTTCTTGGGGAGGCAAATTCAGTGGCGTATTTCCAGCATGTTGTTGAGCAGGGGGGGGGGGTAGCGGGCTGTCACGAAAAGTTGTTGACGGGGGGGGGGGGGGCGACGGTACCAGGCCGTCAGCCGTCAGGGGCATTCCACCACAGATCGACCAAGGGTTCACACCGCCACATTTTTTTTATTTTGATGCAATTTTGTCTATAGGGTTATTTGGTGCCCTGAAGTCGATTTTGGCATCGGCAGATCCCTAAGCTCAACGGTTCTGAAGATATAGCCTTGGGCTTGTTTGCGAAGTCACGATGCAGGGTAATCTTTGGAGGTATTTAGCTCCGAAATCACTGAACATAATGTATCATATAGCCATATCATCGTGACCGCAGTGAACTGAGCAACATTTTGTTCATCTCCGATTTTCAAAATTTTGACTTTGGATTTTTTGATGACGTCACATTTTTGTATGTGTTGTGCCTATACCCCTTCCAGTCAAAAATGACAATTTTGTTGTGTTTCATATTAAAGCTTCACTATTTATCTCGAGATAGGAAAAATATAAAAAAGGTAATATTTCTTTAAAAAAAGAAGAATACTTCCATGTTTTTACCAATACACCATTTTAAGGCATTTGCAGTAGAATACTGCCACTGGCACTGCAGGTGGAGGGTGGTGGGGGTGAACGTGCCCCCCCCCCCCCCCTCCCCCCAAATGTATTATGACCAAAGCCCCTTAACCCTATTTGTAACAGGGGGGCGGATTCCGCCCCCCCCCCCCTCATGTTTTTCGCAGATATCTCCAGAACCGCTGGGAGCAGGCCCATGCAATTTTGGGACTTTTCATAGAATTGAATACCGCATTTGGAGTCCAAATTTTGAGTTCTTAACCTGAACAGAGGCGGTTCCAGGGTACAGTTTTGGGTGGGTTCGAAGACGATATTTGGCGATAATACGGAAATGCGATCTTCACGGTTTCTTCCTAACTGCCTCATGTATGAAGGAGTTACATTGGTTCACGGTGATTGCAACAAGTGAAAATTAGTTGATGAAAATTAGTTGAAATATCATACAAATTACATGGCAGAGGCGGTTCCAGGGGCTTGAAAGGGGGGGGGGGGGGGTCCAGGAAGTATTCAATGCTTGACGGGAAGCAAATAGAGCAATGTAAGGGGCATTTATAGTTATCAAGATGTAAAAGATAGCTTCTGCTTCCATTATTTGCATAATTTATAACATATAGAGTTGCATGGGCGTGTTCAGGTACATGAAAAGGGGGGTGACTGGCTTGGTGATGACGATATGCCAGCGATAACGGCGCAATGGACGGTTAGCTTATAATGATATATGCACATATGAGGCCAGAAAAGGGAATAAAGTCATTTTTTTTTGCAGAGGCGCTCTCAGGAATGGAAGAAAGGGGGTCATATTATTGCAAGGAAACTAAGAGGCATGGGCGTACAATGACATAACATACTGTAGTTTTCGGATGAAACACGCACCACAGGCTACTCTACGAACGATTATAAGATAATGGGTGAGTCCAGGTAGGGTAAAAGGGGGGTAAGCAATGTTAATTGAAGTTGTAAGTGAAATAGTCACTGTTGATTAGTTAGTATCATAATAGCAGATAATATACTTATCAAAAGGTATTGCACCGCCCCAGTTTGGATCCTGGATACGCCTATGATAAAGTACAACATGCAAAAAGGAACTATCTACGATCAGTAACATATTTATAGTGCTGGGTAGCAACTTGTCTGCGGTTAATATTTTTCCCAATTTTACCCCCCTTTTTCACTAGCCTGGTACCGCCTATGGCAAAAATAAGATTGTTAACTGTTTTGTCTAATGTCACAATCACATACCATTCCATTTTTTTTTTAATGTTTTATTACGCATTTACTTCACCCCCATATTGAGTGACCTGCACACGCCTATGATTTTATAATTTTCAAATGCCACTCTCATATACCAATTTCCAATTCAATCTCTAGCGATTGGTATTAAATGTGCTAAAATCGGTCGATAAACATGAAAGCTATGTTGGATCAAAAGTACCACCAAAATTTGTGGTTTTTGCCCCCCTGTTGCCCCCCTATCAAAAATTTAAATTGTTTTAATATTTAGAAATGTAGATCGTGTTGAGGGGAACCAAACACCGTTTCATTTTTGAAAACTGGACAGGTAGATCTCGAGATCTCCGGGGGGAGAGGAATCTGCCCCCCCCCCCCTGTTACAAATAGGGGTAGTCAGGAGCCTGTTACAAATAGGGTTAACCCCTCCCCCCCCAAAAAAAAAATGAATGGTACAGATATGTTCAAAACAGTAGGTAATAAACAATGCACATTATGCATCCATGAAGGTGATGGAAATATATATCCTACGTTACTTGTCGGAATACCCAATGCCATGCAAAAGTATCAACATGTCTTCAGGTCAGGCACGTAGCCTCAGGCACGTAGCAATCGGGACAACGTAAAATGGTGAGGGCCAGACGTTCCGCGTTGCCTCTTATTGATTGTGTTGCTGCTGGGACCTTCAAGGTGCCTTGTGCGTGCATCTAAAATGGTTAACCCACGCACAAACGGGGTTCGCACCAAGTTCGAACCGACGGGGGTGGATAACCGCCCCTACAAGATTTCAAAAGTCATGCATCGTATAGCGACAAACAGAAACAGGTTAGATAGCTCGAAACAAACAAGGGCCAATGAAAGTACTAAGTCATTATTTTAGGCCAGGTCATTTAGGCCATTGAGATCACCAGAGGTCAACAAAGGTCAAATGTAGGCCATAAATGGGTGTCCTTACCAAAACCCGTCTATATCTCGAGAACAAAAGAGGTAGCGAAGCGCGAGAAAAAAAACGTCCGAAATATTACTGGTGGATCCAGGGGGGGGCATCAGGGGCAAATGCCCCCCCCCCCCCCGCAGAAATCTGGAAGGAGGGGGGGCATTCAATACAAGTATGCCCCCCCCCCGCGCGTTCCCAATTTATCGTAAAATCGTCTTTGCAGCAGTCAAAATCCAGCTATCCACAGTCAAAAACCAGAAAATTTCGCGCCGCTTTGCGGCATGACACAACTTTCGCAATAGCTTATACAAATGTGGAAAATGGGAAAATGAATTCCATTAGGTAAGTGTCTGGCAGAGGCTCTCCTTGGCGATAATTGCAGGCACTGGCGGGTCCAATGGGCATCAGCGACAAATGCCCCCCCCCCTCCTCCACAGGAATCTGAGAGGGGCATTCAATACAAGTATGCCCCCTCCCGGCGCGTTCCCTGCACTGAACGTGAAAACAATGATCCTATGAGAAAACTTCATGAAAACGGAAGTATGTTTCTCTCGAGTGATTGAATTTGAAGTTGGTATGTCTCCCTTTTTTAATGATAGAGAAAACAGCGCACCTGATGCCATTAAAGCAGCCCCAACTGGAAAATGTCGCGCCGCTTCGCGGCATGACACAACTTTCGCAATTACTTATACAAATTTGGAAAATGAATTCCATTAGGTAAGTGTCTGGCAGAGGCTCTCCTTGGCGGTTATTGCTGGTACTGGCGGATCCAGGGGGCATCAGCGATAAATACCCCCCCCCCCCTCTTCCACAGGAATCTTAGAGGGCCATTCAATACAAGTATGCCCCCCCGCACGTTCCCTGCACTGAACGTAAAAAACAATGATGTTAGGAGAAAACTTCATGAAAACGGACTTTTCTTTTCTTTTCTCGAGTGATTGAATTTGAAGTTTGTATGTATCCCTTTCTTTCAATGATAGACAAAATAGCGCACCTGATGCAATTCAAGCAGCCCCGGTGACACTTAACCCGCACCCCGCTGGGGGGGGGGGGCAGAATCAGCCCCCTCACGGATTTTCTCAATAATTTCAAAACTATGATAGATATCAACGTCAAACTTTCAGTAAATTTTTCTGCATTAATTCTAAGCCTTCTTACCCAAAGTCCAGTAAAATTGATGCAGTATTGAGGAAAATGATGACGTTTTAATGACGCCATGTCATGCCATTTTTTACGGAAAAACGATAAATGTTTGAACAATTGTAGAAAATAGAGTTTTGAAGCAAATTGCAAATAAAAACGTCGAAAGAAAATAAATCACATTTTCTTCAAAATGGCTATCTCGAATATTCGTAATTTTGTGTTTTTGACCGTCCAAAATAGGAAATACTTTTTTCGGAGAAAAAGAAAAAGAAATCATTTTTTTGTGAATTTGAAAAGTGAATTTCTTAGCTCGAATACCAAAGTAAGGCGACCGGCCCAAATCTGCGGGGGAAAATGGGGGTACCTTGACAAAAAGATGCCCCCACGGAGAGAGGCTGGATCCGCCAGTGCGAAAGATAATTTAATCTGTTGTCACTCAGGCTTCATCAGATTTGATCTCGGGTCAATAGCTAGCTCAGGGAAGGCATCGAACGTGAAACATTCTCAAAATAGCGGAATTGTTTTTAGGGAATAACTTTTGAGATACGCATGATAGAGTGATACTTACAGTTTTCACCATTGTGATTATCTGTAGAGACACATCGAATGGTATATCGGATGATCATGACCTAGTTATTTCATATTCGAAAATTGACCTGTCCTGTGCTCAGGTCAAGGCAGATCAAGTTCAAATTTTACATAAATCAACGTGTCTCGACGAGCGAAGCATATTGTTGATTTGTATCCCATTACTCTGATTTGTATCTACTTTCATTTGGCAAAGAGTTATTGAATAAAACAAACACGTAACCTCTTGGGTCACCTGAGTTGACTCGTAGAGGTCACATAACACAAATGTGACTTGAATCTTTGCATTTGGCACAAAAATGGTGTAAGCACCTGGTGAAAACTGGTCAAATTTAAGTGTTTTCTGTAGACTTCTACGTGTTTTTATTTTCTCCATTCACTTATAATGGAAGTTTATCAAATCGAATTGACCTTCGGTCACCGATATTACAAATTCGAGATAAACGAATTGTAGGTACTTATGGGCTATGGCCTAAATGAATCCTGTGAGTTTCAAACCGCTCGGTCAATCACTTTGGCACGACCACAAACTTACAAAAACTTGCTTGGAGGTGGGATCACTTAACGTGACTTGTTGACCTGAGCTGAGATGACTCGATATAAATAATGGTACACAATTTGGGTGATTGTTCCCCAAAGAGTTACGCCAAGTTTGGCGGCGCTGCGTGTCGACGTTTTACAATATTTACGAGAACCTCAGGGGACGGATATCCGCCCCCAAAGTCGGTGCGAGTGTGAATACTTCACTTCATGGTGCCAACAGGGATCAGTTGCCGCATTTTTTGGGGATCAGACTAAGAACTTATCAGTCAATCTACACATAGGTTCTGTTTGACATGGGCCTGTCCGACGTTTTTTGTTGCGACTATTTGGGGGCCCGGCAAAATATAGTGGCCCAAATCTGAGGATATACCATTTTGCGCCATTTTTGGGGGGGGGGGGTGGGGGGTGGGGGGTTGATCGAGGGGGCCCCTCGGGATGCTGTGCCTCCCCCCCCCCCCTTGACGAAGGTCTGTCTGCGCCCCTGGATCTGACCTTAGGTCACCGATATTATAAATCCAAGATAAACGAATTGTAGGTACTTATTACCTTATTAAGTCCTGTGAGTTTGAAACCGCTCGGTCAATCACTTTGGCACGACTTTCAAAAACTTGCTTGGAGGTGGGGTCACTTAACTTCCAAAAACTTGCTTGGAGGTGGGTTCACTTAACAGGACCTGTTGACCTGACCTCAGATGACTCGAGATACAAAATTACACAAAATGTGGATAATTGATGCCCAAAGAGCTATGCTAAGTTTGGTGGTGCTACACACCGCCGTTTTCCCAATATTGACGAAAATCTCTGATGGGCGGATGTCCGCACTCCATGTCGGTGCGCGTGTTAATACTTCACATGGTGCCAAAGGGAGTCAGTTGCCGCACATTATTTTGTATCAGACTACGTACTTATCAGTCAATCTACGCATGGGGTCTGTTCAACACGGGTCTGTCCGACGTTTTTTTTGTTGTTGCGATAATTTAGGACCCTGCAAAATATAGAGGCATAAATCCGAGGAGATACCATTTCGCGTTTTTGTCTTGGGGGGAGGGGGGGGCCTTTGGCCGAGGGGCCCTCTGGGGATGCCGTGCCCCTCCCTTGCCGAATGTCTGGCTGCCCCCTGCACCTAGCCCCTTTTCCTTGCAGATCTCCAATGTCCTCGCCATTAGAACACAGATAGTCTATATCGATGTTTCAATTTCCATCAAAGCTACACCATCAGGATACAACAAAAACCACCTTGTATAGTCATTGCCGCTACGTTTTCTTTCATGAGTAGCAATTTCACGGCATGCCGAGCACTTCACGAGAGAGGCTGCCGGCCTATGTACGATAACGCGCAAGATTGTGTGTACTGAGCGACCCAATCAGCACAGAAGCTTAGCGTCAGAAATGACGCACTCGCCTCAGCACGCTTCCCCACTGTGGTAAGCACCGCACATATGCGCCGTTATTGAAACACCACTATGTTTGTAAGATGCAACCATATGAAGCTAAAATGCTTCCATATCTTTAACATCCGGCGAGATCAGATAAAAGCGTTCATTCCCCTGGTGTCCAGGGAGGGAACTACCCAAATCGTTTAATTCGCTGTTAGGCTAAGCCGGGCTTAGGCTGACATGCTCCAAAGTCAGAATAAACCCGGATCTGGACGTTTCCTATCAAAATACACTAGTTTTGATTTAGAGTGACAAAATGGTTAGTGTAAATTAAATATTATTGGCAATTGGGTTTAGGCTGACAAAATGTTAACCTAAACCCGGTTGCCGAGTACCGTGCTCATCATTCACATCACAGAGGTTTTGCAACGATGGCCTCTGGCGGAAAAACAGTCAAACTTGCAATTCCCGCTGGAAAATCTGGACATGTTGCCTCACGTCCTCAACGAGGAGGCGCTATACCATCACCACAAGTACCACCTCTACGGCGTAGTGAACCACTCCGGATCGATGGAGAGCGGGCACTACACGGCCTTCTGTAGATGCGTCAACTCGGGCCGCTGGCACAAGTTCGACGACCAAGTTCAGCACCAGCTGAACAGCAGTGCCGTGCAGAGCCCGGCCGGCTACATCCTCTTTTACTCGGCCATCGTCGGCCGGGTTTAGGCTTTAGAGAGCGGCGTGTCTGCCTCTGATACATGTGATACATGTTCTCAGGGACCTGGTTTGTCGTGTGTGTGTGTGTGTGTGTGTGTGTGTGTGTGTGTGTGTGTGTGTGTGTGTGTGTGTGTGTGTGTGTGTGTGTGTGTGTGTGTGTGTGTGTGTGTGTGTGTGTGTGTGTGTGTGTGTGTGTGTGTGTGTGTGTGTGTGTGTGTGTGTGTGTGTGTGTGTGTGTGTGTGTGTGTGTGTGTGTGTGTGTGTGTGTGTGTGTGTGTGTGTGTGTGTGTGTGTGTGTGTGTGTGTGTGTGTGTGTGTGTGTGTGTGTGTGTGTGTGTGTGTGTGTGTGTGTGTGTGTGTGTGTGTGTGTGTGTGTGTGTGTGTGTGTGTGTGTGTGTGTGTGTGTGTGTGTGTGTGTGTGTGTGTGTGTGTGTGTGTGTGTGTGTGTGTGTGTGTGTGTGTGTGTGTGTGTGTGTGTGTGTGTGTGTGTGTGTGTGTGTGTGTGTGTGTGTGTGTGTGTGTGTGTGTGTGTGTGTGTGTGTGTGTGTGTGTGTGTGTGTGTGTGTGTGTGTGTGTGTGTGTGTGTGTGTGTGTGTGTGTGTGTGTGTGTGTGTGTGTGTGTGTGTGTGTGTGTGTGTGTGTGTGTGTGTGTGTGTGTGTGTGTGTGTGTGTGTGTGTGTGTGTGTGTGTGTGTGTGTGTGTGTGTGTGTGTGTGTGTGTGTGTGTGTGTGTGTGTGTGTGTGTGTGTGTGTGTGTGTGTGTGTGTGTGTGTGTGTGTGTGTGTGTGTGTGTGTGTGTGTGTGTGTGTGTGTGTGTGTGTGTGTGTGTGTGTGTGTGTGTGTGTGTGTGTGTGTGTGTGTGTGTGTGTGTGTGTGTGTGTGTGTGTGTGTGTGTGTGTGTGTGTGTGTGTGTGTGTGTGTGTGTGTGTGTGTGTGTGTGTGTGTGTGTGTGTGTGTGTGTGTGTGTGTGTGTGTGTGTGTGTGTGTGTGTGTGTGTGTGTGTGTGTGTGTGTGTGTGTGTGTGTGTGTGTGTGTGTGTGTGTGTGTGTGTGTGTGTGTGTGTGTGTGTGTGTGTGTGTGTGTGTGTGTGTGTGTGTGTGTGTGTGTGTGTGTGTGTGTGTGTGTGTGTGTGTGTGTGTGTGTGTGTGTGTGTGTGTGTGTGTGTGTGTGTGTGTGTGTGTGTGTGTGTGTGTGTGTGTGTGTGTGTGTGTGTGTGTGTGTGTGTGTGTGTGTGTGTGTGTGTGTGTGTGTGTGTGTGTGTGTGTGTGTGTGTGTGTGTGTGTGTGTGTGTGTGTGTGTGTGTGTGTGTGTGTGTGTGTGTGTGTGTGTGTGTGTGTGTGTGTGTGTGTGTGTGTGTGTGTGTGTGTGTGTGTGTGTGTGTGTGTGTGTGTGTGTCATATGTGTATGTGCATGTGTATGTGCTTCTATTCTACCGCGTTTTCTTATAATATAAGTGTTTATTGCAATACTGGTAATTTATCAAAAACGGACGTCATTCGGCACCGCAACTATTTAATGTCGGATTTCCTGGTATATATTGTGAAGTATATGAATGAAATTAGGAAACGAGTCCCTAAGCATTCCTGCCATGAACAAACGAATAGCATTGATGCGGATCGAACAAAGTATTGTCATCTAACATAAAATAATTCAGCAGTGACTATGTATGCATTTGTCCATACACAGGCAGCAAGCACGAACAGTGCAGTGTAAATGTTCTGTCCATTTCCTCGGCACCACTGTCGTCTGTCGGTGCTGCACGCAGTGGAATCCAATACAATTATTATAGCCCTCACCCCCGACATCAGGGGTGAGGGCAAACATAGTTTCTTTGGATTCCACTGCGTGCAGCACCGATAGACGCGCTGATTATACCGAGGAAGTGGACAGAACATTTGCACTGCACTGTACATGCACAACAAGATAGTACAAAACAAATTCTTATTACTTTATAAGAAAATAGCAGTTCCGTCAACAAACCCCTATTTGCTTTTGATGAGGAAAAAACATCCAAAGCCACGTCGCTGGCAATGGAACACCTTCTTTAGTGCCTCTCTAAGACACTAACCCCAAGTATCACTCACAGTTGTGCATTTAAGAGCCACGCCGCTGGCAATGGAGCCCACCTACATCTGACCTGAGATCAGGGGCGGTCGCAGCTTTCACCTTGGGGGGGGGGGGGGGGCAACTTGGCAAAAGGGCCCTTGCCAGCAAAATGGCCCTTTGCTTACTAAATAAAATTAAGCATCGCAACCAGGCACGAAGCCAGTATTTTTATCAGGGAGGGGCCACAGTACCTTTTCACCTGCCGAGGAGGGGGGGGGGGGGGAGGTGCAGTCGAAGATATTTCTAACTCGATTCTTTCCATGCAACGCCCATAGACACGTAATGTTAAAGCTTGAGGGAATCCCATTTTATCTAGTGTTAACTGGATCCCTTAGGGGGGAGGGGGGGGGTGACCTTTGGGGGAAAGGGGGGGACAACTTGGCAAAAGGCCCCTTGCCTGGCCTGGGGGCCTGTGCTGGTCTGAATAGGGTCCTCAGACAGCCTTCGAGAACTGTCGATACGAAAGCGCTCTTTAGTGATCACAGAGCTGTGGGGCGAACTCTTTTCTTAGAGTCATAATGCTAATGCTGGCCTGAAAGAATGTCCTGATCTAAGCTAGTTCTTTCAGGCATGAAGCATAATAAGGAAATTGTCAGGTATCACCAGAGCCCTGGCCCTGGAAGGACTTGGTCTTATTGCATGCTGACATCTTGTCGCGATAGGTATTTTAAGGGTTTATTTTTGTAGCCAATACCGACTACAGCAATATATGTTATTTTCTTCTTCAGCTGCTTATTCCTACTCTGCTACTGTATATTTGTATGTGTGGGCAAATATTGGCCTGAGTAAACTGTCTCTATAATAGTGTATGAAAGGTTCATTGTAAGGCATCTGTAGGAACACAGCAGTTTAATAAATCATATAAGTGTGGTATCAGGATCAGGAATCATATTTTTCGAGCCGATTTATGCAAATGTCCGCCCCTGTAGCTCAGTGGGAGAGCGCTGGACTTCTGACCTATCCCGGTAGTGGCAGCCCGGGTTCGAGTCGCTTCGGCGCTCGCTATTTGCTCCTGACTGGGATGGCCTGCGGCCGGTGGCAGCGGTCGCACTCAAGGTCAGGTGACGTCAGAGGGCGGGGCGGACCGTGTCCAGTCATGTCGGGCACGTAAAACTTTCGTCTCTAAATTCTGCCGGCGAACAGGAATTGCGCGATCGGGTGGTGAGGTCAGGACCTGCACAACAAGCTCTGCTTAGCGCGGGTCCCGACCTCGGAAATCCATCCATACAAAACATTCGGACTAAATATATATAAAAAAATGCATAAGCAATATGGATCTTTTCAACATATTTTGCCTCCATGCACACACAGACACATTCACGACAAACACTTTCATTTTTACTTGACTTGTAGCATTTCAAGCCCCCCCCCCCCCCACTCCCCCGTCAGCACCGCTTCGATCAGTGATATATGTACGATGCCCTCCACCTCCCCGTCCGTCTGTCCGATCGGCCCAAGGGAGGGCTACAGCGTCAGCCGGAATTCGAGTCGGCGGGCACCAGATGCCGCGAACTTGCTGATGACCGCTTCAGTAGTTGGCAGTCGATCACGATGTGCCTGAATGAGGACAAGTGCCTCCAGTTGGTCCTCGGACATTGACGCGCGGATCGGTGTGAGGGTCCCGGTCACTTTTGAAAACACGCGCTCAGCTTCTGCCGAAGACACCGGCATGACGGCGAGGACTGAGAGCAGACGGTACAGAGCCGGGAAGACTTGGCGACTGCACATAGCCAGCGCGCCGATCGCGGACGCCGGGAGTTCTCACGTTTGCGACGCATCGCCTTCCACACCTCGAACTCTCTCTTCAGTTGATCTTCAGAGGTGGCGTCGAGAAGCTGATGGTACTGAGCCCAGAGAGGCTGCACCTGTTCCCACTCAGTCTTCCGCACGTTCTCAGGCAGCAGCCGCGTCAAAGCGAAAGTCTGGCACTGGTGCTTACCGAATCGGACCTTCAAGTCCGCCATGACTGCTTCCACGGCAGGAATGAACACGTTAATGCGGAAGTATCCTTCCATGCTCTGGTCTAGCTCGGCTGTGGATCGGTGTCTGCAGGTCTGCGGAACACGCGGCTTGCGCAGCTCGGCGCCGATGTCGTCAGCCACCCTCTGCACCTCACTGAACACCGCCTCAAACTCTGAGTCTGTGTTTTCTCTCATGCCCGTGAGGACGTCGCATACCGAGTCAACTAGCCCCTCTGTCGGCCTGAGAGGGCCCTCTGTCGGCCTAAGAGAGCCCTCTGTCGGGCTCAGACTACTCCGTCGATCTGAGAGGGCCCTCCGTCGGACTGGGAGGGGCCCTCCGTCGGCCTGAGAGGGCCCTACGTCGGCCTAAGAGAGCCCTCTGTCGGGCTCAGACTACTCCGTCGACCTGAGAGAGCCCCTCCGTCGGACTGAGAGGGCCCTCTGTCGACCTGAGAGAGCCCTCTGTCGACCTGAGAGAGCCCTCTATCGGCCTGAGAGGGCCCTCCGGCGGCCTGAGATGGCCCTCCGTCGGCCTGAGAGGGCCCCCTCTGTCGGCATGAGAAGGCCCTCTGTTGGCCTGAGAGTTCCCTCTGTCGGTCTGAGAGGGCCCTCTGTCGGCCTGAGAGAGCCCTCTGTCAGCCTGAGAGGGCCCTCCGTCGGCCTGAGAGGGCCCCTCTGTCAGCCTGAGAGGGCCCTCTCTGTCAGCCTGAGAGGGCCCTCGTCGACCTGAGAGGGCCCTCTGTCGGCCTGAGAGGGCCCTCTGTCGGCCTGAGAGGGCCTCTGTCGACCTGAGAGAGCCCTCTGTCGGCCTGAGAGGGACCGTCCGTCGGCCTGAGAGGGCCCCTCTGTCCGCCTGAGAGGGCCCCTCTGTCCGCCTGAGAGGTCCCTCTGTCGGCCTGAGAGGGCCCTCTGTCGACCTGAGAGAGCCCTCTGTCGGCTTGAGAGGGCCCTCCGTCGGCCCTGAGAGGGCCCCTCTGTCGACCTGAGAGGGCCCTATGTCGGCCTGAGAGGGCCCTACGTTGGCCTAAGAGAGCCCTCTGTCGGGCTCAGACTGTACTCCATCGACCTGAGAGGGCCCTCCATCGACCTGGGAGGGCCCTCCGTCGACGTGGAGAGGGCCCTTTGTCGGCTTGAGAGTGTCCTCTGTCGGTCTGAGAGGGCCCTCTGTCGGCCTGAGAGGGCCCTCTGTAGGACTGAGAGAGCCCTTTGTCGGCCTGAGGGCCCTCCGTCGGCCTGAGAGGGCCCCTCTGTCGGCCTGGGAGGGCCCTCCGTCTATGGCCTTAGCTTTGGGGGGGGGCAAAAGATGTGTTGCCCCCCCCCCCCCCCCTATGTGTCTTGGGGGGGGGCATGGCCCGGATGCCCCGCCCCCCCCCCCCCCCCCTGCGACCGCCACTGCCTGAGATCGTCAGAGCATCCCTTCACGAAGTATCGTTCGTACACTGCTGCTTACACAAGCAGCTTTTTACTTGCTTAGTGCTTTTCTGGGCACGTCGGTGCCATCATCGATGATCAATTGCAGTTTCTGTACATACGTCCCGAGTGCTCTTTTCTTCGGAGCGAACTTTTGAGTTGTAGACACAGTGGGAGAGAACCCAGGCACACAGAGCTTCCAAACACGACCCGCTTTCACTCCCGTACACTTTTGTTCCCTCCATGACGATGTTCAGGTCTGGGTCTCCGGGTCTGGAAGAAAGGGCTCCGGGTCTGGAAGAAATTCGAAATAGGGGGTTGGAAGTTCCGCTAAAAACGGTTCCCCCCCCAAAAAAAAAAAACGGCCGGCTGAATCTTCCCTTGACTGCAGTTGCAGTTGCTGCAGTACTGAATTCACTGCACATCGACACATTGATTGACATCCACTACACACACACCGATGAACACACATAAACACATTTATGGGTAGGTATATCACATTTATTTATGCACATGCACATTTATGGGTATGTGTTTCACGCAACGCCACTCCAACTCTACTCATACAAGGCCATAGTGCAAACATTGACACATTTTCAATCGCGACCAATATACTCGCGAGTCGCGACCCAGCGAACAAGGTTGTTTTATATTCGGATTCAAGGATAAACTTTTGCCGGTATGACGTCACAACTCGTTTTGGTGACGCAAGATGATTGTGCCGCCACATGTAAAATTGTGATTTTTTATTACAAACAAATTGCTACTTTTTTTCTCGCAAAAACGAATGCCAGCACCGTAATCAGGGCACTCTTTTTCATATTTACACGTACTTTTCCCAAGGTGCACTATTCTCTTTAAAGGAAATAGTTCACCTTCAACATGGGATTTTGAACTGAAATAGCAGTTTTGTAGCCCGTGTTGAGAAACCCTTATCTGCAACTTTTCTTGGCTGAGAAGACCTCTCCAGCCGAAGATATTTGACTTTTTGGCGAAGGAATGCGGCGGATATATCATATACCGTACCGTCTGAGAGTGCCAGCACTGCAGGGAGCATGCGCAGACCAATAACGCACACCATAACATTAATAATTTACGACCTTCTGTCCTGAATTGGCGCGATGTAGGACCATTTTTGAAAAGAAAAAAAGAAAACTGTATTACAAAATATAATACAATCGTGTTCTGAAAAAATTCCCGAAGGTGAACTATTTCCTTTAAAAGTAGGTATAAAGTGAGCTTTTTACTTTTTCGCAGAATTTTCGTACCAGCCTGTAATATGGTAACAGCAATGATTGGCTTGCAACAAATAGAAGGTATTATTAGCTAAAAAAAATCTGCACTTTTGTGAGACTGTGATAACCTATTTGCACAGGAGGAACATTGATAAAAGAAGAAAAACATGCCAAACATTTTCTGAAACATTTGGATTAGTAAAATTAGCAGTTGCGTTTCAGCTCTTGATTCTCAATAATTTAGTTTCACCCATATTGCCAACGAAAAAATATATACCAGTTATCTAGTTAGACAATTGCTCCCCGGGGGTGGGGGTCGGGGTGCTTGTGTATTTTCAATGAAGTGAGTCTGAGAACGAATGTCAGGACAGTCGATCTCATTGTTCTGGTACTTTGAGAGTTCTACTATAAATAGTAGAAAATCCGTTCATTCAGCATGAACATTCACATTCCAGTTATACCGTGCATCCTGCGCAATTGCGTCGTTTATGGCGCATGGTGGAAGACCCTATACGAAGGTAGAGTCATCCAGCGATTTGACCGAATCCGACTTAGGAATGGTGACATCATCTGGACGGAGAATCCCTTACCCCTATACAAATCAATATTAACTCGCACTTTTTGAAAGACTATATAGGTAATTCTACTGCGCCGAATTACAAACAACATGCCCTGAAAGAAAGACAGATTCAAGCTCTCTAACTTATCGAAATCACATTTTGTTCCAAATCACATTTTGTTCCTAAGTCACTCCTATTTTGACAGCGAAGAAGCTCTTATCTTACTCCTTCGCTAATGTTAAAAGGTTGGTTTGGTTTGGTTTGTGGACCAAGCACCGTATCCTCTTGGGACCAAGGTGCTATTGGAACTCTCACCCTGTTCCGAGGGGTATGTGGAGCCGGGCAGACTTTTTCAGAGGCCCGCCGAGGGATTGAACCCCGATCCCCGGCACAGAAGGCAAGCATCTTACCACTGCGCAGAGTTGCTCTACCAAATTACAACTGAAATGTAAGCAACGTGTTTTTTGTGTGAAATGCGTCAGATATGTGCCAAGCAAGGTCACGGCATTGGCGGCCGCTGCGCGGCCGACCTTCTGTCTCAAATACAAGTCCTGCGCTCCGCCAGGAACGGAGGTTTAGTGAGAGCGTGATAGGGATTAGTGGTCGACCAGATACATATGACGTCATATGACAAACTTGGTATCTGACACATTTCTGCGCCCACGTTGTTTACATTTCACTTGTAATGGCGGAGTCGTTGCGGGCGGTCGGCTGAGGCGGTTGACGGGTGATACAAATTATTATTGTTAGGTAAGTACTGGGATTGTCCCTGTTTTGAGTGCAGTCTGATGAAATTAGACATGTAGAATTAGTATAAAATATTCAATTTACCTATATAAAGGTGTGCAAAAGCGAATATCGCCTAATAATTAGCTATTGATCTTTGTTTGGTTTTAACCCGTGCCATGCCGGTGCTCGGTGCCACCTTCGCCGTGCGGGGGTATACCCCCCCCCCCCCCTCTAACTCGAAAACTAAAAGGGCTAGAAAGACGCAGAAAAAGGCATTCGAAAGCTCTCGACAAGCACATTCGAATGTACTTCAGATATATTTTTTCCTCAAGTCAATATTGAGGTCACCAGAGGTCATCAAATGTCAGATTTTCCAGTTGTAGGATCTCGCTCCAGAAACTCCCAGATATCACAGGAACTATGATAGCTAGGAAGAAACGAAAAAAGCAATGGAAAGCTCTTGAAAAATGCAATCGTGATACTTTCCTTAGATTTTAGCTCAGGTCAATAGTTTAGGCTCCAGAGCTCATCAATTGTCAAAAGGCTATTTTTTTACAAACCAGGTTATCACGAATAGCTTTTTACCTAATACAGACAAGGACATAATGTTGACGCCAACGTGTTTGTCTCGTCAAGGCGCTTTGACTCATATTAAAGTTGACCAGGTTAGGTAAACCAAAAAAATGTGACCTCAGGTCAAGGTCAATTGGTGACCCAAGTAGGTCATGTTGCATATAGGAAAACGTGCCGTGACGAGACAAACACATTTGTTTCGGTGTCACTTATCTATCGTCTTTATGTCGAGAGTTATTGCCATACAACTTTTGGTGACCTCGGATGACCTCGGCTGACTCTGTAGGGGTCATTGAACAAAAATGGCACCTAGGCCATCAATAATGGCCTGTAATAACATGATCCAGAAGGAATTATACTGATATCTTGCGTATCCTTGGAATAGGAAGCATTTGAATATTTCCCCATTGACTTATAATGAGGAGTTCACGAAATTGACCCGACCTTAGGTCGCTGATATAAAACAAAATCAAAGACAACGAATTGTAGATGTCTATGACCTTATGAAATCCTGTAAGGGTAAAACCGATCATCCACAAACTGTGACTGTAGTACGACCACAAGTTCTTTTGGAGGTGGGGTCACGTGACCTGGTCTGGTGACCTGACCGGAGATGACCCGAGGTATTTTTTACATAATGTGGATAATTGATGCCCAAAAAGCTGTGCCAAAAAACGGAAGTTTTCCCGCTATCCGCGAAAAACCTGAGGGCGGTGTCTAAACACGCCCCCCCCCCCACCCCCCCCCCCCCCCCCCCCACCCCCCCCCCCCCCCCCCCCACCCCCCACCCCGCCGGCACGGCGCGGGTTAAAATATAGGGATGATGTGAGCGTGCAGCCAGGTGTTAGGGTATTCATGTGAAGTAAAACAAATGAGCCCAGCCCAGCTGGGGTCATTTTTGTATGTGCTACTTTTGGTCGGGGCCACTCAAAGCACTTTTACCACCCCTGACAGTTGTGCCAAAGCCAGAGTTTCTCACCTATCAGTTTGAAACGTACAGGGTGTCATGAGGGCATAAGTACTTACAATTTGTTTATCTCTGAATTTGGATATCGGTGACCTAAGGTCAGGCCAATTTCGTGACCTCCCATAATAAGTCAGTGGGGAAATATTAAAATGTTTCCTATTTCAAGGATATGCATGATATTAGTCCGATTACTTCTGGATCATGTTATTATAGGATGTTCTTGATGATACAAGCGTAAGTTTTGTTCAGTGACTCATATGGGGTCATTTGATGTCATCCGAGTTCACCATCACTTGTTTGTCAATAACTCGCGGCATAATGAAGATAGAGAAGTCAAACCGACAGAAATGTGTTTGCCTCGTCAAGACACGTCTCCATATATGCAACATAACCTACTTGGGTCTTGACCTAAGGTCAAGGTCACGTTAACTGTGGTCATTTTTTTAAGTTGACCTAACATGGTCACCATGTATATAATTCGAAGTGCCTTAACAAGATAAACACAACGGTGTAAACAATTTTTTGTTAGTCTTATTAGGTTAAAGGTTATTAGCGAAAAACCGTTTTGCAAAAATACAGCATTTTTCCCCTTTTGACCTCCGGAGTCTCAAATATTGAACCCCAGATTAAGTTTGAGGAAAAATTGTCTATTGCAAATTTCAATGGCTGGTGATTGCGTTTTCTCGTTTCTTTCTAGCTAGCATAGTTCCCGAGATATATGGAATTTCTGGAGCGAAGTCCTAAAACAGGATATAACCAAACTGGAAAATTTGACCTTTGATGACCTCTGGTGACTTCAATTTTGACCTGACCTAAAAAAAAATACTGAAATACTTTCGATAGAACTTGTATCAAGCTATCAAACGCCGATTTTTGCTTGTCGTTACGTAGCGTAGTCTTCGAGATCTCACGGGGGGCGGGGGGCGGGGGGGGGGGGGGGGGGGGCGGAAATCACCCCCACTGCAGTTCGTGTTCGGCGCAAGCCCCCTGCATTGCGCGGGTTAACATATTTTGATAACGTGTTTTGTTTTCCTGAGCCGCCTGTGTGCCCTCTGTCCTCACCTCCCTCAGCTGAATGCAGACCCTGCATAGTGTATATGTGTTCACCGCTGTTCGGAGCGTGAAGTGTTCCCATGTTCCCATGTTCGGAGCGTGAAGCATACATTCGGGGGCGAATTCATTGGGATGGTATCAACAACACGGTGCTCAGCACACATGCCCAGCTCGGGGACACCGTCACAGAGATTGGACTAATTCAAAATGGTCCGTGTTTTGCTATATCGTCGGCCCGCAAACTCAGAATACACGGGGTAGAGACGGGGCAACATGCACCAATCACGAATAGGTTATTTCGTTGTGAACAACGCACTGATACAACATTATCATATATGTGGAATTGATATTCCGTGCAGCATACACTCGGACCTTATTATGTGTTTTGTTCGATGCAGCGGTGGAATTGATATTCCGTGCAGCATACACTGGGACCTTATTATGTGTTTTGTTCGATGCAGCGGTGGAATTGATATTCCGTGCAGCATACACTGGGACCTTATTATGTGTTTTGTTCGATGCAGCGGTGGAATTGATATTCCGTGCAGCATACACTGGGACCTTATTATGTGTTTTGTTCGATGCAGCGGTGGAATTGATATTCCGTGCAGCATACACTCGGACCTTATTATGTGTTTTGTTCGATGCAGCGGTGGAATTGATATTCCGTGCAGCATACACTGGGACCTTATTATGTGTTTTGTTCGATGCAGCGGTGGAATTGATATTCCGTGCAGCATACACTGGGACCTTATTATGTGTTTTGTTCGATGCAGCGGTGGAATTGATATTCCGTGCAGCATACACTCGGACCTTATTATGTGTTTTGTTCGATGCAGCGGTGGAATTGATATTCCGTGCAGCATACACTGGGACCTTATTATGTGTTTTGTTCGATGCAGCGGTGGAATTGATATTCCGTGCAGCATACACTGGGACCTTATTATGTGTTTTGTTCGATGCAGCGGTGGAATTGATATTCCGTGCAGCATACACTGGGACCTTATTATGTGTTTTGTTCGATGCAGCGGTGGAATTGATATTCCGTGCAGCATACACTGGGACCTTATTATGTGTTTTGTTCGATGCAGCGGTGGAATTGATATTCCGTGCAGCATACACTCGGACCTTATTATGTGTTTTGTTCGATGCAGCGGTGGAATTGATATTCCGTGCAGCATACACTGGGACCTTATTATGTGTTTTGTTCGATGCAGCGGTGGAATTGATATTCCGTGCAGCATACACTCGGACCTTATTATGTGTTTTGTTCGATGCAGCGGTGGAATTGATATTCCGTGCAGCATACACTCGGACCTTATTATGTGTTTTGTTCGATGCAGCGGTGGAATTGATATTCCGTGCAGCATACACTCGGACCTTATTATGTGTTTTGTTCGATGCAGCGGTGGAATTGATATTCCGTGCAGCATACACTGGGACCTTATTATGTGTTTTGTTCGATGCAGCGCAACGCCAGTCAGGGAGCGTGACACCCAATAACATCTGTTGAAAAAAGCAGTTTTGTTCCACGGATTAACCCGCGCACTGCAGGGGCTTTGCGCCGAACACGAACTGCAGGGGGGTTGATTTCCGCCCCCCCCCCCCCCACCTGAAATCTCGAAAACTACGCTACGTAACGCAAGCGGAAAACGGAATTTGATAGCTCAATACATGTTCTATCGAAAGTATTCAGTATTGTTTTAGGTCAGGTCAAAATTGAGGTCCCCAGAGGTCATCAAAGATCAAATTTTCCAGTTTTTCCTGTTTTAGGACATCGCTCCAGAAATGCCCATATATCTCAGAAACTATACTAGTTAGAAACAAACAGAAGAAAAGCAAACGCCAGCCAGTGCAATTTTCAATCGATGAAGTGTCCTCAAATTTGATCTCAGGTCAACATTTGAGGCTCCAGAGGCCAAAAAAGAAAACAAATGCAGTTTTTTTGCTAAATCGATAACGGAAAACTGTTTACGCCATTGTGTTTATCTTGTCAAGGCGCTGCGAACGATGTACATGGATACTTTGTTAGGTTAACTTAAAAATTTGACCTCAGGTCAAGGTCAAGTGGTGACTCAAGTAGGGCATGTTGCATATGGGAAGACGTGTCTCTACGAGATAAACACATTTATGCCTGTTTTACTTCTCTATCTGTATTATGTCGGGAGTTATGGACAAAAAAATGATGGTGACCTCGCATGACCTCAAATGACTTAATAGGGCTCACTAAACAAAACTTACACTTGGATCATCAAGAATATCTTATAATAACATGATCCAGAAGTAATTGGACTAATATCATACATATCCTTGAAATAGGAAGTATTTGTATATTTCCCCATTGACTTATTATGGGGAGGTTACGAAATTGACCTGACCTTAGGTCACCGATATACAAATTCCGAGATATTTGAGTTGTAAGTACTTATGCCCTCATGATATCCTGTAAGTTTCAAACACATCGTTGAAAAACTATGGCTTTGGCACAACTGCAAACATTTTTGGAGGTGGGGTCACTTGACCTGGTCTGGGGACCTGACCTGAGATGACCCGATTTTTGTCTTCTTCTCAAAGTGTGCACAATTGGTGTCCTAACAGGTGTGCCAAAACTCGTCGACGCTGCGCGCAGCCATTTGTTCGCTATCTTTGAAAAACCTGAGGGGGGAATCAACCCCCTGCAGTGCGCGGGTTAATCATGTAATCTAGTTTGCTGGGGAAAACATACGAAAATATGAATATTCACTAAGTTCAATTATTGAAGTCCCTTTCGGAAACGCCAGAGCTTTTACGATAGCTATGACCCATCCCCTTTGTCACAAAGTATAACAGCAGATGATAAATTACACAAAATTATCTCACATCACGGACCAGATATTTTGGGAGAACCACCTTCTCCCAAAATATCTGGTCCGTGATGTGAGATAATTTTGTGTAATTTATCATCTTCTGTTATACTTTGTGACAAAGGGGATGGGTCATAGCTATCGTAAAAGCTCTGGCGTTTCCGAAAGGGACCTCAAGAATTGGATTTCGTGAATATTCATATTTTCGTATGTTTTTCCCATGAGGCTGCATCAGAGGCGGAACTTTATATCTCTTTGGGAGGGCCCGAGCCCCCCCCCCACCCTAATGTTGAGCTGAGACCCCCCCCCCCCCACCCCAACGGTTGTCCGCCCCTGTAGCTCAGTGGGAGAGCGCTGGACTTCTGACCTATCCCGGTAGTGGCAGCCCGGGTTCGAGTCGCTTCGGCGCTCGCTATTTGCTCCTGACGGGGATGACCTGCGGCCGGTGGCAACGGTCGCACTCAAGGTCAGGTGACGTCAGTGAGCGGGGAGAACCGTGTCCAGGTATGTCAGGCACGTAAAACTTTCGTCTCTAAATTCTGCCGGCCAACAGGAATTGCGCGATCGGGTGGTGAGGTCAGAACCTGCACAACAAGCTCTGCTTAGCGCAGGTCCTGACCTCGGAAATCCATCCATACAAAACATTCGGACTACATTTATAAAAATAAAAAAATAAAAATGTTTTCTAAAATTTGTGCCCCTCTAAAATTTCAAGGACTACCCGTACAGATTGTTGTTTTTAATTTTGTGAATTTCATCATATCAAGATGCAGGGTCCCAGGATTACTTTGGAGCTTGGGTGCGGAATGGAAAATTATGGCTAAACATAAGCATAAAGAGTGGAAAATTCAACCAAAAGCCATTGTATTCGGCTTTATCAATGTCCAATTACTCGCTCACCAGAATTTGTTATTACCTATGCCAATTTTGATCTGTCTTTCCCTGTCTTGTCCTATCATTACATCCATAAATCAGTATATAGTTTAAATTTTCCAATACATTTTAGAATAAGGAGTGGAAAATTAAGAGGAAAACTTGGGAAAAAAGTGGGAAAATAGGATCCATAGGGTGTCATTTTCCACCCAAATTTCCCTAAGCCAGGACACTGTAAAGATGTGATACCGTCTCGAGTATTCCATCTTACAAGTATACGAGCATTGTGATTCCATCTGCGACTGTTTTTCGATTTGATATGGGTAAGTTGGTAGCATGGATTCTCTTCTGCTAACAAGTCTGTACATAGAAGGTTCAAACGTTCAGATTAGCATTCGCTAAGCGGAGGGGAGCATGACGAATTAGCGATTGGAGTGCTCTATTTAAATGGTGTTCATTGCAATTTGTTGAAAATTTATTGTTTTGCCTGAAATAAAGCTGATAGTTTATGCAGCCTTATTGGCTCACTGGTATTGCAATATCATAAATATCTAACATCCGTGCTAAAATAATAGTGTGATGCGGAGGAACATCGAGGGGATCGTACCATCAAAGGGCATCGGGTCATCGCGGCCAGGTGGCCTAGGGGTCCATGTCTCTTCCAGGAGGTTAACCGAGGTTGGCCTGAGTGGGTCCTTGGTTGACCTGACGAGCCCTCGGTCAGCCTGAGCGAGACTCGTTGGGCCTGGAGGGGAGCTCGGTCGACCTGAAGTGGCACTCCGTCGACTTGAAGGAGTCATTCGTCCATCCATGGGGGTTCCAGTCGGCCTAAGCAGCCATTGTTTGGCCTGAAGGCTCCCCTGCCGGTCTGAGGGGGGGGACCTCAGTCGGCCTGATCGGCCTGAAGGCCCTCGGTCGACTAGGGAGGGGGGCCTCGGTCGACTTGATCGAACCTCGGCTGGCTTGGCCGGCCGGCCCTTCGTCGGCCTGAGGGGTGTCCAGTCGGACTGACGAGCTCTTCTTCGGCCTAAGGGGGCCTCTGTCAGCCCGGATGGGTTCTCGGTCGGCCTGGATGGAAGCTCTGTTGGCCTGAGGGGCCCTCAGTCGACTTTAGGGGCCCTTGATCGGCTTGAGGGAACTTCGGCCGGGTTGAGTAGGCAAGTCTGGTTAATGCAATAATTGCAGGTCCATAATTGCATTGCAACTGGTACTGCACTTAAAATGGTTCAACAACATGGGAATATTCACTTCTTTCACAAACAACTTTATGAACCAAGCAGTAAGCCAGTTTCAGTTTTTGCCCCTTTTTGCCACTTTTTGCCGGTAAAAACCGGTTTAAACCGGCAAGTGGAAGAAAAAACGTGTTGTTGGTAAAAATTCCAACGCTGATTAGTTGTCATTGTTATTATAATTATATCATATTGTGTTATTACTGTATATTATAGTAGCTCTATAATTATTATTTTACCTAATATTTTACATTAGTCATTGAGTAACTTGTTATTAACGAGTTATTATTGTATCTATATAATAACTCGCGCACAATAATATACTTGATGCATCTCGAACTGCTTGTTTTCAAGTTTAATGAGTTGGTATTTATGCGGTGCGGTTATTATACTAGTTATTTTCAATTTCACTGCCAGGTCTTCGTTTGCGATTACCAGGTGGAGTGTCCCAACCATCCAAACGTTACGATTAGGTATGTAGTATGCACCCATTTCTATTCAGAATGTCATAAACGTAAAGCAAATATTTCATGTCTGAGATACTCACTGCTCCCCGATAGTACGAGGCGGCACAATGTATCGTAATTTAGTGGTGCTGACTCGTCTGCTGACAGTGTTTAAATGTCCAAGTTATTTTTTGGCATATTGCGAGATGGAGCCTTCCTCTCAACGAATTATTCCTTCGAAGGCTAGGCATTGGACGAAAGGTAATGGTTGCCCTCTGGTGGATTCAGAGCCGCCAAATAAGCTGCTTCGAGGAGGGCAATCTAAACAAATACGACTCACAATTCCAAAAACTCATACGATTTCACCTGCTTGTGTATTAAAAGCTGATTTAAAAAGAAATATGTATTATTATTTTTTATATTTTCTGTAGAATCGGCATAGGTATCGATTTTTGGCCGAAGTCGGGATAGGTGTCGATTTTCAGCCGATATCGGCATAGGTATCGTTCAGTCGTTTTAAGAGCCATCATTGCCTAGGCGCCTCCTCCTGGATCCGTACCTTAGTACCACAAATATTTTGTCAAGTCCACAGTCCGCACCCTAGGGCGCAGCTCGCCGGCTCCGAAATCTGCAGCACCACCGCCACCGTCACCGTCAGACTGCTCCGAAGTCTGCAGCTCCACCGGCACCGCCACCGTCAGACTGCTCCGAAGTCTGCAGCGCCACCGCCACCGTCAGACTGCTCCGAAGTCTGCAGCGTCACCGCCACCGTCAGACTGCTCCGAAGTCTGCAGCACCACCGCCACCGTCACCGTCAGACTGCTCCGAAGTCTGCAGCTCCACCGGCACCGCCACCGTCAGACTGCTCCGAAGTCTGCATGCAGCGCCACCACCACCGTCAGACTGCTCCGAAGTCTGCAGCGTCACCGTCACCGTCAGACTGCTCCGAAGTCTGCAGCGCCACCGTCACCGTCAGACTGCTCCGAAGTCTGCAGCGCCACCGCCACCGCCACCGTCAGACTGCTCCGAAGTCTGCAGCGCCACCGCCACCGTCACCGTCAGACTGCTCCGAAGTCTCCAGCGCCACCGCCACCGCCACCGTCAGACTGCTCCGAAGTCTGCAGCACCACCGCCACCGTCAGACTGCTCCGAAGTCAATATCCAGTCTGACGCAAAGACGAGAAGATCGGCACCCGGAAGCTGCTCCAGCGGTGCACAATTTGCTGGACCGTAAAGCTTATAGTGGAAACAGGCCAGGACCATCTCCTCAAGCCATCTCACCTCACGGTCTAGTTCCAATATTAACATTTCGTTTTCCAGGACCTAAAATTAAAATTGTCACGCCGCTTCGCGGCGTCACATTGGTGGTCATCGTCATAACGAAGCCATAGTCATCGTCATCGGTTCGTCGTAACGCTGAATTGAATTATTAACATTTTTAGCTTATTATTCTCTACAAGGCCTATATTTCTGGGTTTTATCAGGCAAAACCGTAAAAATTTGGCGCCGCTTGGCGGAGCTAACTATAACAAGTACATACCTACCTACTATAACATGAAAATCCACATAAAAAATGTAGCGAAGGCTTAAATACACGTATAAAAATGGGGGTACATTTTTTTCGTCATTTCAGCTGCCCCCACGCTCAAAAGCCGACCCCCACCTATAGTCAACTAAGATAGGTTTCCTCCCCTGTACGTAACAATACAAATTAGTAATGCGCTCAGTACAATGCCTACTAAGGGTCCTGGTCCAATCCAGCTCATCAAAAGTAGACGAAGAAAAATTGTTAAAAAAGGGGCCTCACAAAATAAAGTGGCCGAAATCCGTAGAGTTTTCATATCCAGGTTTTTTTTTGTTGGGGGGGGGGGGGGTCTCTCCCAGGGGCTTCCCCCCCTTTCTGAAGGTCTGGCTGCCCCCCTGGTCCCTAACCACACACCAAAATTGAACACAATCGGCTCAGCCGCTCCTGAGATACAGAATAGGGGTGTGCACGTGTGCACGTGCAAAGGCACCCACCCCTGACTTGTGGGAAACTGGCGGATGAGAGGTCCCTAACCACACACCAAATTTGAACACAATCGACTCAGCCGTTCTTGAAATATAAAATAGGGGTGTGCACGTGCGCACGTGCAGAGGCACGCCACCCCTGAGTTGTGTAAAAGTGGCGGCTGAGGGGTCCCTAACCACGCACGAAATTTGCACATAATCTGCCCAGCCGTTGCGGAGTTATTGCGAGAAAATACTTGTCAACACCCCCCCCACGCGGCACGCGCCACGCGCGGTGGTAGTCACCCACATGAGTCGGCACTGGCCTCAAACAGAGTAGGTTAGATGGGACTGCTCAGCAAAAAAGTTCGGTTGTCAATCAGACGAGCGGTTGCAGATATATTAGCTCGTCTAAAGGGTCGCCACGGGCCGGGTCGGGCCGGGCCGTTCATTACGAGCGAGCGCGCTCGTCCTTCCGTGGTATATGGGGAAACATCTGAATAGGAGCGTTAATCCTACACACCTCCCCGTTGTATCGTCCTCACCCTCATGGGCGAGACCCTGCCTCCCGTCCTCGAGCAGTGAAATGGCATGTCGGTGAACCAGCCTATATGATGGACCAGGATGAGCGGCCTTTCAAAATTTAAAAGTATCTACCACCATCAAATGTTTTGTACACGGACGGGGAGCTTGCTACGTCTAAATCACTACATCTGTCTCTACATCTACGCCACCATCTAAATCTCTACACCTGTTTCTACATCTCTCATCACTTCTAGCGGACCTACGAGCCGGACAGGTCACTGCAGGTCACTGCAGGCCACTGTAGGTCACTGCAGGTCACTGTAGGTCACTGCAGGTCACAGGTTACTGCAGGACACTGCGGGTCACTGCAGGTCGTCCAAGCAGCTGACGGAGGGCGACAGACAAGAGGGATATGCACTTCCCATTACAGCTGTAGGAGCGGATGCTCTTTATCCCCCTACATTTTATTTCCCCTACCCTCCTGTACCCCTATCTTTTCTTCTACCTTCTTCTCCATTTCCCTCCTGCCGCAAGTACGCGCTGAAAGTCTGCTCGCTCCTTTCAATCTCTCTTCTTTCTTTCCCCTACCCTCCTTTATCCCTATCCTTTTTCTACCTTCTTTTCCATTCCCCTCACCCTGCAATGCATCCCTCCACTGCTATCCCACCCTACAACGTACCCCTCCCTCCACACGCAAGAGTGGAGCGGAACCCGGCCCAGTTCCTTGTTCCCCATCATACCCTCCCACTCTCTTTACCCCTATGACCCCTCTGTCATTCCCCAACGCTACATTGGCCAAGACGCTACATAATTTAGTAGCGACAACAATGAGATCGAGTCTCATCAAAATCTCATCCTCGTCGCCACTAAATTATGTAGTGTCTTGGCCAGCTCTTGTCAAAGCTTCTTTCTCAATGCGTAATTATATTGTTAGTAGAACTTCCATCAAAACGAGTTAACAAAACCAGCAGCATCTCAGCTTGACGTGCAGCCCCAAGTTCTATCAGCCATTAGGCATGTCAGCATTTGACCCAAGATTAATCCAGCGCACCAAATGCAACCAATCACATAACAGTCATAACAGTCATCCATGTGCCACAATCGTCAAGGCTGTCAAACCAAAGAATGCCTTCATGCTAACGTGCTCACGCTCATGGCAATTCTGGCGGACACTATCTACATGCCTACATGCTACATGCCTTTCATGATACATGATGCATGCCTTTCAACAGGAAATGTCTGCGCTTGATAGGAATGATAAGCCCACTGTTCGGACGCTGCCAAATACTGGATTTGTCATGCTATCAGCAACGCATAGGTGGTTTTGCCTTAGTATTGTTGTAATCACCAGTTGCATGCAGTCCTGTCTTTTGGTGACCAGAGATTGAACCTTTACCCTATTACCAAAATTATGATCCTGATCCATTGCGACTCATGATAGTCACTCTAACCAAAAGGTTTGACAAATACTTTGGGCTGTATAGGACATAGGTTTGTCTATAGGGTGCATTTATCATTTAAACCTATTTGTAACAGGGGGGAGGGGGCGGATTCCGCCCCCCCCCCCCTCATGTTTTTGCACAGATATCTCCCGAACAGCTGGGACCAGACCCATGTAATTTTAGGAATTTTCCTAGAATTGAATTCCGCATATGGAGACAAATTTTGCGTCCTTAAACTGAACAGAGGCGGTTCCAAGGCACGTTTTCGGGAAGGTTCTGCGGCGACATTTGGCGATAATACTGAAATGCGATCTTCACGTTTTCTTCCTAACTTCCTCAAGTATGAAGGAGTTACATCAGTTTATGGTGATTGCAACAAGTGCAAATTAGTTGATGTTAGTGAAATATCATACAAATTGCATGGCAGAGGCGGTTTCAGGGGCTTCTAAAGGGGGGGGGGGGGGTTGCAGGAGGTATTCAATGTTTGGCGGGAAGCCAATAGAGCAATGCAAGGGGCATTTATAGCTATCACGATGTAAAGAATAGCTTCTCCTTCTATTATTTGCATAATTTATTACATATAGAGTTGCAGGGGCGTGTTCAGGCATATGAAAGGGGGGGGGGGTGACTGACATAGTGATGACGATATGCTAGCGATTACGGGGCAATAGACGGTTAGTTTATAATGATATATGCACATATGAGGCCAGTAGAGGAAATTAAGTCGTTTTTGGCATAGGCGCGCTCAGGAATGGAAGAAAGGGGGTCATATTAAGGAAACTAAGATGCATGGGCCTACAATGACATAACATACTACAGTTTTCGGATGAAACATGCACCACAGTGTTTTCTAAGAACGATTATAAGATAATATGCGAGTCCAGGTAGGGTAAAAAGGGGGGGGGGGGTAAGCAATGTGAATTGAAGTTGTAGGTGAAATAGTCAACTGTTGGCAAGTTAGTATCATAATAGCGGATACTATACCTATCAAAAGGTATTCATCCTTCCCAGTTTGGATCCTGGATACGACTATGATGAAGTACAACATCCAAAAAGGAACTATCTACGATCAGTACTTTATTTATAGTGCTGGTACTTACTTGCCGGCGGTTACTATTTTTTTCCTATTTGACCTCCCTTTTTCACTGACCTGGTACCGCCTATGGCATTGAATATGTTTAATATCTGTTTTGTCTAATGTCACAATAACACACTATTTCATTTATTTAAAAAAACAGCATAAAAAAATGGTTTTATTACGCATTTTCTTCACCTCCATATTGAGTGACCTGCACACGCCTATGATTTTTGTATTTTCAAAAGTCACCACCACATATTAATGTACAATTCATTCTCTATCGATTTCCATTAGTTGCGTTAAAATTGGTTGATAAACATGACAGCTGTGTTGGATCACAAATACCTCTAAAAATTGTAGTTTTTGCCCCCTGTTGCCCCTATCAACAATTTCGGATTTTTTTATTTTTAGAAATGTAGATCGTGGTGAGGGGAATAGTATTCCGTTTGATTTTTGCAAATCAGACGGATAGATCTCGAGATCTCCGGGGGGGGGGGGGCGGAATCCGCCCCCCCCCCTGTTACAAATAGGGGTAGCCAGGAGCCTGTTACAAATAAGGTTAAGTAGTTGAGAAGTTTGGCGAAGTACCTATGTCGAAGTAATAGGAATTGCTAATGCCATAGAACATCAGTAAGATCAGTAACAAACATAGGGCAAAATACTCACATCGTTCAGGCCAAGGCTGTGCATGGAAAGAAGTTGAAACCTCTACCCTTTTCTCTTATTCTTCCACATCGTTAATGACCGCTGGGTAACAAACAATGGTAAACTAAACTGAAACATGACTCGTATAAAGATAATATCCCTATATAGCTTTGGATAATATTATGCGTCCCCAAAGTCTTCTGGAAATCAAAAGTAACTTGCCTGCGACCGACCTCGGGCTTCCGATACCAAAAAAAAAACGGTGTCCTGGAGCAGCGCTATTTTTTGCGGCTTCAAACGGCGTTATTTACAAATATGGTGCCCTTTTCCGAGTATTAATCGCCGTAGTTGAACTTCTATGAGAATGAGAAGCGTCCCTCTTGCGTCCGATGCGTTATTCTGCTGTCGTTGTTTCACCCCCCGTTCCTTTTTTGCTCGCCACCGTTATAATAACCGTTTCAGTCCTAATGAGGGATAGACGTCCTTGCGTTCTTTATCTTTATAATAATGGCCTCAGTCCGTCCATGTAGCTCTGTGGGAGAGCGCTGGGCTTCTGACCTCACCCGGGTTCTGTCACCTCTCTCCCTCAACCCGGGTTCGAGTCGCTTTGGCGCTCGCTATTTGTCCCTGTCTGGGATAGCCTGCGGCCGGTGGCAGTGGTCTTACTCAAGGTCAGGTGACGTCGCCTGACCGCGGCAGGGGTAGGACCGCTCCGCGCCGCGGGTCATGTGTGGCGAGTGAGGGCTCCGCTGCGGGCGGGTGAGCGGTCGACAGGCAGTGGTAGCTATGAACGGCCAGCATTGATTTGTGCGGTTTTGTGGTTCAGTGCAATAGGCTTGGCTTCGTGGCTTTTTTTTCTGGAGCAGGAGTGAGGCGAGTTGTGAGTTCGGGAGTGTGCGAGAGTCTCCAGACTATGGCGACCGACTCGGAACGTGATTCCGACCGTGAACCGCTGTTCCAGGAGTGTCATCCGGCTTCCGAAACAGACAGTGCGACGGGAGGGCGGAAGCGCCAGATATCGATGCCGGAGATGGCTCGGCAAGCTCAAATAAAGCGAGCGAAGCGTCTCAACCATGGCCGGAGGTCTCACTCGCCGCGAGACGCCGCCCGAGGCGGCCGACCTAAACCGGTTGAGTCGCCCGCTGTTCAGCAGCCGGCCGTGATCCTGGACGCGATCCAGGGCCTGATCGAGGCCGGCAATCGAGAGGTGATCGCGGCTTTTGATGCAAAATTTGCTCAACTGGCAAGAAGATTAGATATTGTCGAGTCTGAGTGTTTGGAAAAGGACCTGGAAATTCAGAGACTAAACGCCGTGGTGGAGGCACAGAAGAAGGAAAGTATTGAGCTCAGGGAGCGGCTGGAGGGCATCGATCTCAATCGCCGTCTATCGTCATTAATTGTCACCTGTGACGATTTTGGAGCTCGCGTCCGGGACGAGAACATAGAAGCAAGGGTTATCCAGGTGCTCAACAGAAGATTTCCTGATCTGAAACTCACGACGGCTGACATCCAGGTGGCTCATCGCCTACAGAGTGACGAGCAACAACAAGGTGCTCGTCAAATTCATCAAACGGCGCGTTCGCGACGACATTTTCGAGCGGCGTTTCGGCCTGTTCGGCCGGCGCGGTGTCCCAGGGCGCCCCGACCCGGGTCGCGGTGATGCGTGCGCCGGCCAACAGATGGCAGCACTCTTCATAAACGAGTCGCTCACCCCGGGATGCCAACAAATTTTCAACTCACTTCTCCACGCGAGGAAGCCCGAAAACGGAGCGAAGGTCGCCTCGGTGTTCAGCCGACGTGGCCTGGTCTACTGTAGGAAGGAGAAGAACGGGACGAACATCCTCGTGTGGGATCAGGAGCAGCTCAAGCGGATTCTCGGCGACGGCGCACGCCCGTTGCGCCGGGAGCCGCCCGGGCGGCCGGGGCGGGGTGTACCGGCGTCCGCCGCCGGTCTACCGGGTCCGCCGGCGGCCGGGTCCGCTGGATCCGCGTCTCTCGAGGGGCGCAAGAGTGGACCAGAGGTGGGGCGAGGAGCGGCACCGGCTCTGCCTGGCTCCACTCCGACTGGTCCGCCGCCTGTCCGGCCGCCGCGGGACCCGCCCGTCCCTTCATCTCGGCAGGAGAGCGACCCGGCGGGTCGCCCGAACCCGACGGAGGGATCCGGCTCTTGCCGGACGGTGCTGTGCGATACCGACCTGACGGGGTCGTCGGGGCGCCCGGACGCCGTCGATGCCTGAACTCTGGGGCCCCTTGCGTTGGCCAGTGGATCGCGTCGGACTCGGCACCGGTGCCGGCGGGACGGGCTCGCGGGCGCTGGGCTGATCGCCGGCGAGAAGTTGCTGAGAGGAGGACGCGACGTTTTTGGTTTGTAGCACCTCTGTTTGCCTACTTAACAATGTTTTGCCTTAAACCCTTGACTTAGATAAGTAACACTACTTCCAGTTAATAGCCTTTTATGTTTGTATTAGACTAAAACTGCTTGTCTCAGTAACAACATTTATATGTTGCAACGTTGTTGTGATCTGTCGACCGTTTTTCGCCTGCCCTCAGGTTTTCTGTTACATGTTAGTTTTCTGTTACACGTTTGTCTTCCAGGATGCCCCTCTTTTGTTCTGTGTTGGTGTATCTCGTGTGTTTGTGCGCTGTGCCGATCGTATGAATGCATGTTTGCTTATTTATTTGTTAGTTTGTCGGTGGCTGTCGAGTTACGCACGCAAAGTTGTAGGTGGTCTGGTCGTGCATCCCGTTGCATGCAGGTGGCAACATGTTTTGCGCAGCCTCTCGGCTGCTTCCGGTCGGGACATAGGTCGGCTGTGTGTGTGCGTGTGTAAATGTAGTTGTGTGTAATGGTTGGTGGGTGTGAAGGCGAGGTGGCGGTTGACAGCGGTAATGTTTACCATTGTGGGTAGGTGTACAGGAGGTAAAGAAGTATGTCTTGGTGAAAAGTGCATAGTCTATTTGCGATTCGTTTTAGTCTTCTTACACTGCCCACAAAACTCGGTATAAAGCTGGCATTATGTCTGTTACGTTTAGCATAACCTAAGTCCGGTCGGTCATGTCAGTAGCTTCTAGTGGTGAGTTGATAGTATGCTCAGTTAACTGTAGAGGGTTAGGAGAGTACAAGAAAAGGAGAGACGTGTTCAACTTCTTAAAAGGCGTGGACTGTAACATATTCCTACTACAAGATATTCACTGTGCTAAGGGGAGGGAAAACTCGTTTCGAAATTTATGGGGCACGGATATTCTCATAGCACCGTATGCAAATAACGCAAGAGGCGTTGGAATACTAACAAAAAATATTGATATACAATTTTCATCCAGGAAAGTAGATGAGAATGGTAATTACCTGATAGTGAAAGCGACAATTAATCACAATTTTGATATTATAATAGCAAATATTTACGGTCCGAACTCTGATAATCCCACGTTTTTTGAAAACATTGAAACCATCCATACTGGTTTTTCGGGCTTACCCTATCGCAAATAAACGCTGTGTAATTTACCCTGACGAGATTTAAGCTGACATTTTTGATCGTTTAATTTCATGTCAGCCTAAGCCCGGCTTACCCTTACATGAAGGAAATGCAGGAAGAAATCAAAAGGCGACCCATAATATTTTACTCCCATCTACATCGACGCGTATTGTTCGCAGCTGAAGGCCACAAAGACTTACCACTGCCCTCCCCGCCCATTAGCTGGCAGATGAGCGGGGTGTATTTGCGCATGTCGGGGGAGAGAGCCGGGTTGATTTTGGTTGATTGGTGAAGACGTAGGCGTTAGGCGCTTTTCCGTCCTTCGAATCACCCATTTCAACCGGCTGAGATTGGTGATTGGATTTGAACAGGCTGGGGGATAGTTAGGGGGTGGTGGATGGTCAGCTTTCGACTGGGCATATAGGGTGGGTGGGTTTCAGCAGGTCAGGGTGATCGGTGGATGATCTATGACAGCCCTAGGTACAGTGGTGGATATCAGTTTTCTTGGGGAGGCAAATCCAGTGGCGTATTTCCAGCATGTTGTTGAGCAGGGGGGGGGGGGGGGTAGCGGGATGTCAGCGAAAAGTTGTTGACGGGGGGGGGGGGGGGGGGTGGGGGGCGACGGTACCAGGCCGTCAGCCGTCTGGGGCATTCCACGACAGATCGACCAAGGGTTCACACCGCCACATTTTTTATTTTGATGCAATTTTGTCTATAGGTTTATCTTGTGCCCTGAAGTCGATTTTGGCATCGGCAGATCCCTAAGGTCAACGGTTCTCAAGATATAGCCTCGGGCTTGTTTGCGAGGTCACGATGCAGGGTAATCTTTGGAGGCATTTAGCTCCAAAACCACTGAACATAATGTATCATATAGACATATCATCGTGACCGCAATGAACTGAGCAGCACTTTGTTCTTCTCCGATTTGCAAAATTTTGAATTTGGATTTTTTGATGACGTCACATTTGATGACGTATTGTGCCTATACCCCTTCCAGTCAAAAATGGCAATTTTTTGTGTTTTAGGAAAAATATAAAAAAAGGTAATATTTCTTTTAAAAAAAGAAGAAAACTTCCATGTTTTTGCCAATACAACATTTTAAGGCATTTGCAGTAGAATACCGCCACTGGCACTGCAGGTGGAGGGTGGTGGGGGTGAACGCTCCCCCAAATGTATTATGACCAAACACCCTTAACCCCTCCCCCAAAAAATGAATGGTACAGATATGTTCAAAACAGTAGGTAATAAGCAATGCACATTATGCATCTGTTATGATTTGTAGTCGCCGGCCGGCCTGCGATGCCTGACGCCTGGCGGCGCGGCCGCGCACTATGCGGGCGGCGGCCGATGCGAGCGGGAGCGACCCGGGCCAGGGCGGTCTGGCGGAGGCGCCGGACGCGGACGGGCTCAGGTTGGGCTGCGTGGGTGTGGCAGTTTGTAGTGGTCGGCGTGTTCCAGAATAAATCGAAGAGATCTCCAACATTGGCGCGGTCGGTAGGACTGCAGGTTCTGCCCACTGGAGAGAGAATCTTCGATTTACGGGTAAGTTGGAGTGGCCACGGTCAAGATTGTTTTGTATCGTATTAAATAAGTAGAGGAATTCGTATAGTCTTTAATTGTGCCCATATAGGCTTGAGTGATCATGGATCCTAAGCTTATATTTTTAGCTAAAGCTAAGCCTTTTGCGGGTGCTAAAGAACAGGACTGGCGCCGTTGGCTCGCGAGGTTTGAAGCACAAACGGCTACTTTGACTGCGGCGGAACGCCTGCAGTGTCTGCCGGTGCTATTAGAGGAAGGGGCTCTTGATCTATTTGCGTCACTGTCGTCTGTAGTACAGACTGACTACGCGCGAGTTGTCGGGGCCCTGACGACGCGTTACGGCTCCGAGGCTGGGCCGTTACAGGCGCAAGCGGAACTAGCGGCCGCTAGGCAGATGCCCGGGGAGGCGGTAGCCGACTTTGCAGATCGGATCCGTCAATTGGGCCGTGCTGCATATCCAGACGCGAGGGAGGGCGATGCTTCGGTTGACTTCAATCTGACCAGCCGCTTTTTGTGCGGATTGCACGACGAGCGGCTGCAAAGTCAACTTTGCTGTAAAGACCCCAAAACGCTGGTAGCTACCGTTAAGGCGGCCCGGGAGCTGCAAACGCGGTATGACGAGTTGCGTGCGGTGCGTCGGTCAGCGGCGCCGCCGCCGGCTGGGGACCCACGGGACATGGTGACGGCCCTCCCGGCTGTGGCGGCGTTGGCTGATCAGGCCGGCGCTGGTGCCGGAGAGTCGCCCGCTGCGGGGCGTCGCATCGTTGGTGACGAGACAGACCGTATGCGAGCTTTGGAACACAATGTGGCAGCAATGCAGCAAATGTTGCATGATCTGACGATATCCAGCCCGCGGGCTTATCAATCAGAGGAGGGGCTAGCGTGTCCACTCCCTCAGGGGTCGGTCGAGCGATCAGCCGTTCCAGCGGTCGGGTCAAACCAAACCACGGTGCGCTGTTACGGCTGTGGACAGATCGGACATATGCGGCGTGGCTGTCCGCGGTCGATGGCTGCGGGCGGAGTGCACCAGCCCGATGCTAATAGGAGTAGGTGTTTTGGGTGTGGTCAACATGGGCACATGGTACGCCACTGCCCGCTCAGGTCGCCAGTCGTCCACTCAGGTCGCCAGTCGTCCACGCAGCAGACACATCCATTCTGCCTTGGCTGTGGCCAAAACGGGCACTGGCTGGCGGACTGCCGCCTGCTCCCTCGAACGGCGACGCGACAGCCGTCGGACGTCGGGTCTACTCGTGGGCTCGATCATGGCACGCAACAGCACTTTCCGGAAAACTAGTGGTGGCCGATGCGGAGGGACACGCGTCGGCCCGGTGTACATCGGAGTCCCTGGTAACAGCGTCCGTGATCGAGGTGCAGGTGGGGGGCCGGCGTGTCTGGGCCCTGGTTGACTCTGGGGCTGACTTCACTATGATTAGTGAGAGTTTGCAGCCGCATGTCCAGCAGGAGCTAGGATGTCGACTGACCCCGCCGTCCCAGGCGGCGAGGGGGGCTGGCGGTGAACCGCTCCGCATCTCTGGGGTCATTCATGATCTACCGATACACATTCAGAACCAGCCGTTTGAATGCTCAAGCGCAGCTGTGGTCAGCGGTCTGGTGTATGAACTGGTGCTTGGACGCGACTTCTGTTGTAAATACGGCACTGTCATCGATGACCGGGAGGGGGTTCTGAGGCTAGCCGGTATGTCCATCCGCCTGCCTCCGTACAGAGACATTCAGCCACGTCGTGCCCGAGTGCTATTGGCGGCTACGGCTGTGGTTCCGCCTCGGTCCGTCATTGTAGTCAGGGCTAAGGTGGTGACTATTGACAGGGGGATATGTGACTGGCGCGCTCTTCAGGGGGTGGTCGAACCCAGCCTCACTGCGCAGAGGGAGGAGCTCCTGATTCCGAGGGAGGTGGTGACTGTTAACGACGACAGTACCATCCCAATTCAGCTGACTAACGTCGGTGCTCATGAAACTAGACTACTGAAAGGTAGCGACATCGGCACTCTGTACTCAATTATCCCAGGAGTCGATAACGAGTTCGACCTAGGTGGTGATGATGGCCCGCAGCGCGCCAGCACCGTCATCAGTGGTGGTTTACCACGAGACGATGCAGGCAGTCAGTGCGATGACCCATCAGCGCCATGTGCAGCGGTCGACGTGGGCGACTCGGACATGTCCGATGATGGAAAAGCCCGGCTGAGGAAGCTCGTGTCCGACTATAAGGATATATTTAGTCAACACTCAGGAGACATCGGGCGCACACATTTGGCAGAACATAAGATCGACACTGGAGATGCCGCACCGATCCGGCAACCCCCTCGGAGGATACCAGCTTCCGTACGTGACCAAGTGGAGCAACAAAAGGAGCAAATGCTGCGAGACGGGATCATAGAGGTAAGTGACAGTCCGTGGTGTTCCCCTGTCGTGCTAGTTCGCAAGAAGGATGGGTCCTTCCGCTTTTGTGTGGACATGAGGGCAATCAATGGGGTAACTAAAGGGCTAGCACACCCTCTCCCACGGATCGACGACTGTAGCAGCCGGTATTGTTAGCACCCGGTACAGTCTCATATATGTGTTCATTGTTCTAGCTCCGACTTATAGCATCTTTTTGAAAACACCTAATTCACTGGCTCTGATTCCAACCGCTTTAGAAACCACCCTACTCGTGCGCCTATAGTATCATTCTAATTCACAGACCAGATATCACTTTAATGATTTTGTCGCTGCACTCTGCCGCCACGCAGATGTGTTATTTCAACAAGTGGCCGTGCGCCGGCCCGGCTAGTGACGCATGGCCTGTCATCGAGCCCTCGCTTTTGGTGTTGGGACAGGGTGACCAAATGTCAAGTGTCTGTCTAGGGTAGGGATGCGATATAAGCCAGGGAGTGTTGCAGTGCCGCGCAACGGTTCCGGGGTCGGGCGTATCCCACACGGTGAACACGTGACCAGCGCGTGACCAGGCGAGGCAGAGCGCGTATCACGTGCCAGAGGTCGGCTCATACCAGTCAGCGCGTGACCAGGCGAGGCAGAGCGCGTATCACGTGCCAGAGGTCGGCTCATACCAGTGTATACTGGTTATGCGTTGCCCTTTGGACCGTGTATAAAAGCGGCTGCCTCGGGGTCAATCAGGAGGTGCGCGCAGTCGGGAAGCGACCCTCGAGCCGATAACATCTTGCTGCTCTGTTGACTCTTGCTCTACTCTCTGTTGGCACTCAGTAACCGGGTAAAGTAACGCCGTCTGTGTGTTGTGTCTGGTGACTGACTGCAAATATCATCTCTGCCGCCGAAGCACTCTGTCTTTACAACCAGACCGGAGGGAAGAGCAGACGTCACACACATCATCACGTTACGACAGATCGGGTCGTTACACGACACGCTGGACTCCCTGGCCGGAGCGCGGTGGTACACCACTCTTTGATATGGCAACCGGGTATTGGCAGGTCGGCCTCAACTCTGATGACCGGGAGAAAACGGCGTTCACAACAGGTAAAGGTCTGCATCAATTTCGTGTGATGCCCATGGGCCTGAAAAACGCCAGTGGGACATTTCAGCGTCTTATGGAGCTGGTCCTGGCCGGCCTGGATTCAAAGACCTGCCTGGTTTACCTGGATGACGTAATATTATTTAATAGCACTGAGAACGAGCATCTGGAGACACTGCGGGCCGTCTTCGAGCGCATCCGGGGCGCTGGCCTGAAGCTGAAGCCCCAAAAGTGCCATCTGGCCAAGAAAGAGGTCGTCTTTCTCGGCCATCTGGTATCGGCAGAAGGTGTCCGCCCGGAGCCTCGGAACGTGGAAAAGGTTCTCACCTGGCCAGCACCAACCACCGATGACGAAATGCACAGCTTCTTGGGTCTGTGTGGGTACTACGCTAAGTTTATCGAGAACTACGCTGAGGTTAGCCGACCGTTACGCGTGGCTGCGCTGTCCCCGGGGCGAATCGATTGGACGGCTGAGATGCAGCAAGCCTTCAACAGGCTAAAGCACATCCTGTCATCACCCCCAATTTTGTCGTTGCCGACATTCAAGGGAAAGTTCATTCTCTATACCGACGCTTGCAACAGTTCGGTGGGATCGGTCCTGACGGAGCAGGTCGGCCAGAGTGAGCGGGTCATCGCGTACGACAGCAAGGTGCTCACGAAGCCCCAGACGAAGTGGCCGACATACGACAAAGAGTTGTGGGCCATCGTCCATGCAATCCGGCGTTTCCGGCAATACACCACTGGGACCAAATTCCGGGTCGTCACGGACCACAAACCTCTCGCGAATATCCCTCAGTCAATCGCGGTGGAACGTGACGGGACCGGCCGTCGAGGGAGGTGGGCCATTGAACTGAGTTCATTTGACTTTGACGTAGTCATAAAACCGGGGAAAGATCACGGTAACGCTGACGCTCTCTCGAGACGTCCACAACAGCCTGTGGAAACGCCACCTGGTAGTCAGGATGAGGGCGGAACGCCCTGTCCAGACGGGGTATCCGGTGCGGCTTCGCTCGGGACGGGGATCACGGGGGGGAAAAACGGATGTGAGGCAACTCCCGCCTCGCGTTGCGACGTGGTGCGCGACAGCCAGGACACGAGCGGGCCGCTCGATCCAGGCAGGGCATCCAATGGCGCAATACAGGCGGTGGTGGGTTCGGCTGAGCGAGGTGATAGAGGTGACATCCCTCTCACAGAGTCGCACTTGGACTCGGAGCCAGACCTCCGTCATGCACAGGAGAATGACAACATGCTCCAGAAGATACGGACCTGTCTGGAGAGACGTGAGATACCTGACCCCGCCGGAGTGGGGGAATGGGGTAAGGTGTTCCAGTCGCGGTGGACAAGCCTGAAGGTTGTCAACGGCATCGTTGGGATCATGTCAGGGGACGGGTTCAGAGCGGCGGTCCCCAGGAAACTGAGACAAGACATCCTGTCTATGGCGCATGATCACCCAACCAGCGGACACCTGGGACGGCAACGGACCTCTCTCCGCATCCGACAGCGGTTCATCTGGCCCGGAATGTACGGGGATGTTCGCGCGCTCTGCGATAGTTGTACTCTATGCCAGAGAAGACGGCGCCCCGCCCCAGCCAAACGCGCCCCAATGGTAACAGAAGCGACCTCCAGGCCTTTCGAGAGAATAGCGTTGGACATCACCGAAATGCCGTTATCCATCCGGGGAAACAAGTGCGCTTTAGTCATCATGGACTACTTCTCCAAGTACGTTCGTATCTACCCCATGACTGACCAAAAAACAGAGACCGTCCTGGAGGCCCTCCTCGACTGGGTGTATGATTTCGGGGTACCGGAGCGACTTCACTCCGATCAAGGTCGCCAATTCGAGTCTCGGATGTTCCAAGAGATGTGCGACAAACTCGGAATCAAGAAGACACGGACCACCCCGTATCATCCGGAGAGTGACGGGATGGTCGAAAGATTTAACCGAACGTTGAAAGATATGATCAGCAAGTATATCGATAAAGACGGACTGCATTGGGACAACGACGTGAAAGCGTATGCGATGGCTTATAACTCGTCAGTCCACAGCACGACGGGCTACACGCCTTACTTCCTGGTGCACGGGGCTGAGCCACGAACGCCACTCCACGCGTCATATAGCCTCCCTCCTGAGGTGGTGCCGGTGCGAAGTTACCTGGAAGACAGGCTTCGCGTAATTCAGGCGGCATACGAGCGCGTGCGTCTCAACTCCGTACAAGCGTCCCAGAAGGCCGCTCAGAAGTACAATGAGAGGCAGCACGCACATGACTATCGAGTCGGTGACAAAGTGTGGGTACGGGATTTCCGGGCTGAAGTGGGCGGAAAGCCTAAATTGGGTCTGCCTTATAAGGGTCCCTGTACCATTGTCGGGAAAGTTGGTAAGCCAGGCAGCGAGGTCGCATTCAAAATCCGTACAGCTGACGGAAAAGTCAGAGTTCTCCATCACAACCATTTGAAGCCGTTTATAAGTGGTGGGGGACGGCCAAGCAGCGCCGCTGGGGACGAGGGTCAGAATCAGGGCGACAGAGCAGGACAGCAACCACCATCGAAGGCTAACGATGAGGAAGATGTCAGCCAGGCTGACATCGGGGGTGGGGCCACGCCACGCCCCCCCCCCCCCCCCCTGGAGGCCAGTAGGTTTTTTGGGGGGGTGAGGGGTGGGAGGGGAGTTGTTCTCGCCCACCCCGTAGTCCAGCCTATAGCTATATGCCGCCGCGGATGGGGAGGAGAAGCACTCCCCTCCGGGGCGGGGAACCGAATGACTTGCGCCAATAGCCAGACTCGAACCCGGAACCCTTGGATTCCGAGTCAGACGCTCTACCAACTGAGCCACCCGGCCCCCGTCCAGTAGGGCCCTTTTCGGCGGCGGTGGGGCCTTTTTGGCGGCGGAGGACTCTTTTCGGCGCGCGCAGCGCGCCGAAAAGGGCCGACGAGACCGCGCGAAGCGCGGTATAATGGACTCTTTACCACGCGAAGCGTGGTCTTTAGAGAGTTTAGAGCACTTCAGAGGCCCTTTAGGGCCACCACAACCCTCTCTGAAAGACTAGAGGTGCCCTTGGACGTTCAAAAGAGGCCTGTGCATGTCAGAGGGGCCCCTGGCCAGACCAAAAGGGCCCCGAGTGGGTCAGAAGGCCCCTGAACACCTCCAATGGGCCCTTAGCCAGTCTGGGCAGATCAAGAGGCCCCTGAGCATGTCGGCAGGGCGACAAAGCAGCCAGCACAGTCCCTTGGAAGGTCATATGGCCCCTGAGCAGGTTGGAGGGCCCTTGGACAGACCCCAGAGGGCCCCTGAGAAGTTCAAAGGGCCCCCGTTCAGGTCAGAAGGGCCCCTGACCAGACCGAGAGGGCCCCTGGGCGGGTAAGAAGGGCCCCTGAACATGCCGAATTGGCCCCTAGCCAGCACGGAGGGGCCCCAGGGCAGGTGGGAGGGCCCCTTGATCATATCGGCAGGGCGATAAAGCAGCCAGCGAAGTCGGACCAGAAGAGTCGCTGGGCAGATTGGAGGGGCTCCTGGGCAAGTCAGAGGGGCTCCTGGCTAGACCGAAACGATCCCTGGACCGGTCGGAATGGCCCTTGAACAAGCCGGACGAGTTCCTAGCAAGACTGGAGGTGCCGGTCGGAGGGGCCCCTGAGCATGTCGGCAGGGTGACAAAGCAGCCAGTTCCTGGCCAGGTCGGGAGGACCTATGAACACGCCGAATTTGCCCCTTGACAGACAAGAGGGGCTTCTTGGAAGGTCAGAGGAGTCCCTTGTCAAACCGGAAGGGCCCAAAGCACGTAGAGATCCCAGATGAAGATTAAATACAAAGAGTACTTACTCCACAAGAACATGATTAAAATCGGATCTTTCGGGTATATTGTAACACCCTTCGTCAGCGATTAAGAGGCATTCGGTAACAGGTCATTGCTCGTCTTTAAGACGAGCAATGACAGGTTACCGAATGCCTCTTAATCGCTAACGAAGGATGTTACAATATGGCCGAAAGCTCCGAATCTTTGTATTGTAGAGTAAGCTCTCTTTGTATTTAACCCTCGCCCGGAAAGGGGGGGGGGGGGGGGTTGCCACCACTCGTTTTTTTTCTTCTCGGGAATAACTCGCATAGTTTTCAACCGATTGCAATGAAACTTTCAGTACCCTACTTTTGAACAATTTGCCACATACCCTAAAAAAAGATTAACTTCTAACCTACATGACTCGTGACCTATGACCTGTTTTTCAAGGTCATGTCAGGCGCAACTGGCGTCCCGAAGTATCGATACATGTAACTTGTGCAGTTTCCGAACTTGTGCAAATCATGGATTCAGGAACTTTGGGGGAATGGCCCTTTGCCCCCCCCCCCCCTCCCTGGATCCGCCCCTCCCTAGGTATCTATTTTACTATTTGATCACCGTCTGTCTGTATATCTGTCTGTCTATCTATCTGTCTATCCGGCACCGCTCAGTTTATTCAGTTTAAAAGTCCCAGTTAATTCACGTGCTGAATTGGTGCGGATACCTCCATCCTGGAGATGCCTGCTAGCTATGCATAGGACATATGTGGGAGATGGGATAAGTCACCGACGCACCGGAGATGGTGGGGAGGTGATCCCTTGACGGGTAATAGGTAATTATGTCCTATGCAGTTCCAGTTCCAGTCCAGTTAATTAACGTGCTGAATTGGTGCGGATACCTCCATCCCGGAGATGCCAGCTAATCGTCCAGCGGAGCGGACGGGTTACCACTAGTGTGGAAACTAACAGGCAGACGTAAGTGTTTAATGCTGGTGGTACCAGAGGACTCTTGCGCACGTGCGTCATGACCAGGGGCGCAGCCAGGGGGGGGGGGGCACGTGCCCCCCCATTGGGTCGAGGGGACCGAAGGACCCCTCGGCCCAATGGGAGAAGGCTTCAGCCCCTCAGCCCAACTCCAATGATAGGTATCGACGTACAACTTACAGTACCTTATGCTGCATTAATTCTACGTCTTTTCAAAAACGTTCAAGGAAATTGTTGTAGCACTTTGGGAGATCATGACGTTTTAATGACGTCATGTCACGCTATTTTTGGTCGAAAAACGATAAATGTTTGACAAATCGTAGAAAATTGAGCTTTGAAGCAGATTGTAAATGAAAAAAGTCAAAAGAAAGGAAATGGCATTCTCTTCAAAACTACTATCTCAGATTTGCGAAAGTTTGGGTTTTTGACTCCTATAAAAAGAAAAATATAAAATTTTCCAGAAAACTTTTCACATTTTTTTCTTTCTTCAAGATATGAAAAACGGAATATATCTGAGTGAACCAGGTATGGACGATACCCAAACCAAATTTTAAAGCAATATCTTAATTGACTTATGGCTCCGTAAGTATAAGTAACTCATGACGTCATTTTTTTTAAGTTACGTTTTTTTTTGTCTTTTATTGACCAGATACAGACAAATAAATGTCACCACTGTTTTTCTGAGACAAAACTGGTCTAGAGACATGCCTTTTTATTTAGATGAATCAATTTCAAATTTTGACTTTATGTGACCTGACCTTGACCATATATGGTGTCAGGTTGTGAAAATGGCTGCTACTATCAAATTATACGTGTAAAATAACCTTCGTGGACCTCTTGCCAAAAGTTACCTTTTGTGACCTGATATTGACCTTGACCTTTGCTTACAATTTCACTTTTTCCTAATGCGGGAGATGCATTATATCTTTGAGAGTACTTTGTGCGATAATAGTCTCAATCTAAGGCTTTGGATGGAAAGTATGACCCCAAAACTAAAATACCTTAATTTGGACTTTTGACCTGGCCGTGTCCTGAGATGTGACCTTATTTTGAAAATGTCTCGTAAACGTTAGATGCGGCTCATTGAGAGCTCTCGATTACGGCCTTGCGCGTCTCGCTGCGGTTGTTGGTTCGGAATTTAACGAAGGGGCATAATCTGCCCCTGCCCAGCGTGTTCGACCGAATACCCCAGCGGGGCGCGGGTTAATTTGTCTTTTTAAATCAGAAAATATGTCACATTTTGGGCTAATTTTAGCGGTTTGGGGCATGTCAGCTCCCCCTCCCCCCTGCTGGATCTGCCAGTGGCCATAAACTAAGACAAGCTACTTGAAAACCCCGTGAGCGCTTAACATTTTCAACGGAAGTTTTATACGTTGCTATTTTCTGAAGTTGTCTTTCCAAACTTATGACGGATCGTTTCGCGTAAAGCCCCTCCACAATCCATAGTCTACACATTAGTGACTGTGAATTACCTCGAATTTATGTGTTTCCAATGTAATATGTCACAAACGTGAGCAATCGGGACAACGTAAAATGTTGAGGGCCAGATGTTCCGCCTTGCCTCTTATTGATTGTGTTGCTGCTGGGACCTTCAAGGTGCCTTGTGCGTGCATCTAAAATGGTTAACCCACGCACAGACGGGGTTCGCACCAAGTTCGAATCGACGGGGGGGATACCTGCCCCTACAAGATTTCAAAAGTCATGCAACGTATAGCGACAAACAGAAACAGGTTAAATAGCTCGAAACAAACAAGGTTTAATGAAAGTACTAAGTCATTATTTTAGGTCAGGTCATTTAGGCCGTTGAGGTCACCAGAGGTCAACAAAGGTAAAATGTAGGCCATAAATGGGTGTCCTTACCAAAACCCGTCTATATTTCGAGAACAAAAACAGGTAGCGACGCGCGAGAAAAAAAAACGTCCGAAAGATTACTGGCGGATCCAGGGGGGCATCAGGGGCAAATGCCCCCCCCCCCCCCCCCCCGCAGGAATCTGGGAGGGGGCATTCAATACAAGTATCCCCCCGCGCGCGTTCCCAATTTATCGTAAAATCGTCTTTGCAGCAGTCAAAATTCAGCTATCCACAGTTAAAAAAACGGAAAATTTCGCGGCGGTTAGCGGGATGAGACAATTTTAGCAATAGCTTATACAAATTTGGAAAATGGGAAAATGAATTCCATTAGGTAAGTGTCTGGCAGAGGCTCTCCTTGGCGGTTATTGCTGGTACTGGCGGATCCAGGGGGCATCAGGGATAAATACCCCCCCCCTTCACAGGAATCTTAGAGGGGCATTCAATACAAGTATGCCCCCCCCCCCCCACGCACGTTCCCTGCACTGAACGTGAAAAACAATGATGTTAGGAGAAAACTTCATGAAAACGGATTTTTCTTTTCTCGAGTGATTGAATTTGAAGTTTGTATGTATCCCTTTCTTTCAATGATAGACAAAACAGCGCACCTGATGCAATTCAAGCAGCCCCGGTGACACTTAACCCGCACCCCGCTGGGGGGGGGGGGGGGGCAGAATCAGCCCCCTCACGTATTTCCTCAATAATTTCCAAACTATGATAGATATCAACGTCAAACTTTCAGTACATTTTGTTGCATCAATTCAACGCCTTCTGACCCAAAGTCCAATTAAATTGATGCAGTATTGTGGGAAATAATGACGTTTTAATGACGCCATGTCATGCCATTTTTGGCGGAAAAACGATAAATGTTTGAACAAATGTAGAAAATAGAGTTTTGAATCAAATTGTAAATACAAACGTCAAAAGAAAATAAATTACATTTTCTTCAAAATGGCTATCTCGAATATTCGAAATTTTGTGTTTTTAACCGTCCAAAATAGGAAAACTTTTTTTCGGAGAAAAAACAACAAAATCGTTTGTTTGTGAATTTGAAAAGTGAATTTCTTAGCTCGAATACTTAGCTCGTAATTTCTTAGCTCGTAAGGCGACCGGCCCAAATCTGCGGGGGAAAAATGGAGGTACCTTGTTGCCACAAAAGATGCCCCCACGGAGAGAGGCTGGATCCGCCATTGCGAAATATAATTTAATTTGTTGTCACTCAGGCTTCACCAGATTTGATCTCGGGTCAATAGCTAGCTCAGGGAAGGCCATCGAACGTGAAACATTCTCAAAATAGCGGAATTGTTTTTAGCGAATAACTTTTGAGATACACATGATAGAGTGATACTTACATTTTTCACCATTGTGGTTATCTGTCGAGACACATCGAATGGTATATCGGATGATCATGACCTAGTTAGGTCATATTCGAAAATTGACCTCTCCTGTGCTCAGGTCAAGGCAAATCAAGTTCAAATTTTACATAAATCAACGTGTCTCGACGAGCGAAGCATATTGTTGATAACTCCATTACTCTACCTTCATTTGGCAAAGAGTTATTGAATAAAAAACACGTAACCTCTTGGGTCACCTGACTTGACCTCGTAGAGGTTACATAACAAAAATGTGACTTGGATCTTTGCATTTGGCACAAGAATGGTGTAGGCACCTGGTGAAAACTGGTCAAATTTAAGTGTTTTCAGTGGATTTCTACGTGTTTGTATTTTCTCCATTTACTTATAATGGAAGTTCATCAAATCGAATTGACCTTCGGTCACCGATATTACAAATTCGAGATATACGAATTGTAGGTACTTATGGGCTATGGCCGAAAATGAATCCTGTGAGTTTCAAACCGCTCGGTCGATCACTTTGTCACGACCACAAACTTTCAAAAACTTGCTCGGAGGTGGGATCACTTAACGTGACTTGTTGACCTGACCTGAGATGACTCGAGATAAAACAAAAATGGCACACAATTTGGGTGATTGCTCCCCAAAGAGTTACGCCAAGTTTGGCGGTGCTGCGTGTCGACGTTTTATAATATTTACGAAAACCTCAGGGGACGGATATCCGCCCCCCAAGTCGGTGCGCGTGTTAATACTTCACATCATGGTGCCAACAGGGATCAGTTGCCGCATTTTTTTGGGATCAGACTAAAAACTTATCAGTTAATCTACGCATAGGTTCTGTTTGACATGGGCCTGTCCGACGTTTCTTGTTGCGACTATTTGGGGGCCCGGCAAAATATAGTGGCCCAAATCCGAGGATATTCCATTTTGCGAGAAAAAATCATATCGGGGGGAGGGGTTGTTCGAGGGGGCCCCTCGGGATGTTGTGCCTCCCCGCCCCCTTGACGAAGGTCTGTCTTCGCCCCTGAATCTGACCTTAGGTCACCGATATTATAAATCCAAGATAAGCGAAGTGTAGGTACTTATGACCTTATTAAGTCCTGTGAGTTTGAAACCGCTCGGTCAATCACTGTGGCTTTGGCACGACTTTCAAAAACTTGCTTGGAGGTGGGGTCACTTAACTTTTAAAAAAACTTGCTTGGAGGTGGGTTCACTTAACAGGACCTGTTGACCTGACCTGAGATGACTCATGATACAAAATTACACAAACTGTGGATAATTGATGCCCAAAGAGCTATGCTAAGTTTGGTGGCGCTACACACCGCCGTTTTCCCAATATTTACGAAAACCTCTGATGGGCGGATATCCGCACCCCATGTCGGTGCGCGTGTTAACCCTCGCCCTACGAAGGGGGGGGGGCTGACAGCCCCCCTGAA
>JAXIVJ010009429.1:40000-45000 GCA_036785665.1 Chirona hameri | reverse complement strand
CTTTGGAACCAGCGACACCAATTTGGAATCAGCTATACCAACTTGGAATCTTTTTTAAGCTCAAGACCTGGAACTGTTACAAAATTGCGCCGCGGAGCGGCGGGAAAATTTGCAGTCTTATGCCCTGGATATGCATTCCCATCAATGTGTCGCATTGCGTATGGTGCGGACCTCTAAAAATGCTATTGTTCGTTTAAAAGTGCGGTAAAAAAGTGCTTAAGTGAACTATTTTGCCTAATTATATAGGAAAGTAACAACATAACACATAAATGCGACGATAAACGGCCCGATTTTGTTGTCTAACCCGCATATAATTTAATTTGTAATTAAATTCGGAGCGGCGCGAAAATTTTGAGTTTTATTCCCTGGACAACTGCATTCTTACTGTTGAAAGGCTCAGGGTCCCTTCGAATCGTCTAGGGGCCCCTCCGACCTTTTCAATGCCCTTCCAACCTGTTCAGGGACTCATCAGGGATCCGCGAAAAGACATGATGTGGAATGGGTGATATTAATTCATACAAAGAGGGCTTACTCTACAATAAAAAAACAAATCGGAGTTTTAGGGTATATTGTAACACCCTGACGAAGGGTTTTACAATATACCCGAAAGCTCCGATTTTAATATTTTTATTTTGAAATAAGTCCTCTTTGTATTTAATCTTCATCTGGGATCTCTACGTGCTTTTTGGCTCTTCCGGTCTGACCAGGGACTCCTCTGATCTGCCAAGAAGCCCCTCTTGGCAGAGCCCCTCTGGAAGACGTAGAAATTCAGAGCTTACATAAGCAGCTTCAACGACAGGGACAAGCGCTGGAGGAGCTACAGGAGCGGACGGAGAGCATGGATTTGAATCGCCGCCTGTCAACTCTCATCCTGACGTGCGACGACTTCATCTCGCATGCATTCAACGAGGATATTGAGGAAAAGGTCACACAAGTTCTCAACAAGAGGTTTCCGAGACTGCAATTGACAACAGCTGACATACAGGCAGCGCACAGACTTCAAGGAAATAACAAGGTAATCGTCAGATTTATGAAGAGGCGCATGCGCGACACCGTTTACGACAGTCGCTTTGAACTGTTTGGCGCTAAAGCCAGGTCGGGCTCCCGTGACATGTCAGCTCTGTACCTCACGGAAAGCTTGACGCCCGGAAACCGCGAGATATACTCGCGCCTTCTGGAAGCAAGAAAACCCTCAAGCGGCAGCAAGATCGCGTCGGTGTTCAGTCGCCGCGGCCTCGTGTTCTGCCGAACTGCAAAAGGGGGCCCAAACATCAGAGTACCAGATCTGCAGCGGCTTCAGGGCATCCTGAGTGGCGCGCGCGACTCGCAAGACCGGCGCGACATACGCGACCCGCAAGACCCGCGCGACGAGCGCCGTCCGCCGGCCGGGGTGTCGGCTGGGCCGCCGCAGGATCGGGGTGGGCGGCCGTCCACTTCTGCGCGGCGGGGCGGGCCGGAGTCGCGGCCGGGCGGGCCGGGGTCGCGGCCGCCGGGCCGCTCGCTGCCTGTGCCGAACCCGGTCACGGGACCGGGGCGGCTGGCGGCTGCTCCTGACCCGGCGGACTTCGGTGCTGGAGCGGTCGCAGGGTGGCTGCCTCCGTCCTCAGACGGTGTGGTGGCTCAGCCGGAAGCGTCAGCGACTTCTCCTGATCGGTCGGAGCCGCCGGGCGTCGTTTCCGGTCTGCCGGTGGAGAGCCGTGTCGTGCCGGTGGGCCTTTAGGCAGACTCTGGTGGTGGCGCGCGAGACTGACTGCACGGTTACGGTTTTGTTTTGTATCTGTGCAGGCTCGGTCGGGGCCCGTCGGCGGCCGGCCGGCATCTGCGTGGTGACGCGTCGATCGGTCGCTGGCGGACGGGCTGTGCGGTCGTCATGGTCCTCCCGGCGCAGTCCGGCTGCGTGGCCGGGCTGCCGGCTGGCTCCGCCTGCCGGGGCGTGGCGGGTCGCCGGCGGTGCCAGTTTGTTCTCCCCTCTCTCTGTCTGTTGATTGGTAAGTGTGGACCTTTGCGCGTATCAAAGTCATCAATGTAACTTGAGTAAACTAACCCACTAACAATGACCTCTGTACAATTAACCTTGTACACTTTGTACAATAGACTAACACTGATAACTTTGTTGTATTAACTTCATGTGTTATGGTCGCCCGGGCTCTCTGTAGGCCCATCTATTCTGGCAGCGTGCCAGATCTAGATGTGTCTTGGCGGGGAAAGGAAATTGTTGATGGATGTCGTGATTGTGACCTTTGGCATGTCCACTCCGCACACACACACAGCACACGCACACAGCACACGCACACAGCACATGCACACAGCACACACACACAGCACACACACACAGCACACATACACACACACACACACACACACACACACACACACACACACACACACACACACACACACACACACACACACACACACACACACACACACACACACACACACACACACACACACACACACACACACACACACACACACACACACACACACCACACACACACACACAGCACACGCACACAGCACACACACACAGCACACACGCACACGCACACGCACACGCACACGCACACGCACACGCACACGCACACGCACACGCACACGCACACGCACATGCACACACACGCACACACATGCACACACATCCACACACATGCACACACATGCACACACAGGCACACACATGTACACACATGTACACACATGAAAACATCTGCACACGCACAAACGAAAACGCACGCCCTCTCCCCCCACCCACGCACACACTCAGATTTCCACGCGTTCACAAGCACGGCGCACGCACACACAAGTCGTAATAATGATGTGCAGCACGACAACACTATCGTGCAAATAGGGGACCCAAAATGTTCTGGCCTGACTTTACAAGTGAAAACTGATGACAGAAATGGATGACGTTGAAATAATGTCGATGAACTGCAGGGGCCTTGCTGGGAAAAATAAACGTAGAGATGTGATGCATTTTATCCGACAAAAAGACTATAACGTAGTTTTCCTGCAAGACACTCACATGACGATGCGAATGCTGCAATACTTCAACTGTTTGTGGAAGGGTAAAAGTTTCCACTCATGCTTTTCCTCACACAGCCGTGGAACGGCCATTTTGATAAAAAATAACGTGCAGTATAACCTGATTACAGAGATTAACTGTGACAGCGGAAACTACGTCATCATAGTATGTAAAATAGGTGTGGACGCTTACGCATTTGTTAACGTTTATGGGCCAAATGACGACTGTCCTACCTTTTTTGCCAACTTAAGTGGACAACTAGACAACTTGGAAGTAGACCACATCATAATTGCCGGAGACTTCAATTTTGTCATTAACCCAGACACAGACTCTCTTAACTACGTACAGGAAAATAACAAACGCGCAAAACAAGCGTTTCTGGAAATTACAAACAAACACAGACTGACTGACTTATGGCGTTATACTCATCCCTCCGAACGAAAATACACGTGGCAACGTATGAACCCATTTAAATGCGGTCGTCTTGACATGTTCTTTGTGAGTGACCATCTATTGAATGTCATAGGCGACGTTGATATTGTACCCGGGTATCGAACGGACCACAACATGATAACAATGTCGTTGCGAACGGGGCAAACACAAAGGGGAAGTGGACTTTGGAAACTAAATACGTCACATCTACTCGATGACGCCTATATACGAACCGTTCAAACGTGCATTCATGAAGTACTGCAGCAATATGCGGTGCCGATATACCATCCTGACGTTTATAATGATATCAATAGCTACGCTTACATAGAACTAACCATAAATGAATGTTAATTTTACGAAACGCTTATTATGATGATTAGGGGCGAAAGCGTTAAATATTCCAAACAAAAGGCCAAGCGTCATCGAAAACTAGAAAAACAGCTAGAAGCGGAAATTCGCGAAGCGCAAAATAAATTAACAGCATCTGGAGCACAACAAGATGCGTTAATATTAGATATAGCAAAAAAGAAACTGGAGAACATAAGACAACCCATGGTAGAAGGTCTAATTACTCGATCTCGCGTCACTTGGCATGAACAAGGCGAGAAAAGCTCCAAATACTTTCTGTCGCTCGAAAAGCGAAACTTTCAAAGAAAATCAATCCAGTTTATACAGGACGGTGATCAAAAGATCATGCGAACCGACAAAATTCTCAGCATGTTCACTTGCAATCTTCAGAGCAAGTACAACTCCGATAACAATGTTGTGCCAGATGAAACGCTAATCTCAGACACCATAACAAATGTATTACATTCTCCTGTCAGTGACCGGTTGGACAAAATACTCACTTCGCAAGACCTAACCAGAACGCTGCAGTCCATGAAGAAGGGCAAGACACCCGGTTCAAACGGGTTCCCAGCGGAATTTTTCCGTGCGTTCTGGCCAGAATTAGGTCCATTTCTATATCGAGCCTTTGCAGCATCACTTTTAAAAGACCAGAAACTGCCATCGCACAAAGAAGGAATTATCACATTAATACCCAAACAAAATAAGCCAGCTAATTTGCTGAAAAGCTGGAGACCGATAACTCTTTTAAATGTAGACTATAAAATAGTATCAGCTGCAATATCATTTAGACTCCAAAGCGTGAGGAATACATTAATTAGTTCGACACAGACAGCATATATTTCAGGTCGCTATATTGGTGAAAATACCAGGCTTATATTCGACCTCATAGCCCATACGGAGTCCACGAAAACACCAGGTATGATTTTAGCGGCTGATTTTGAGGCCGCTTTCGAAACAGTTTCTTGGTCATATTTGAGAGCGGTAATGAATAAGTTTAATTTTGGCCCACATTTCCTGAAAATGATAGATTTTATGTATTTAAACCCAGATAACCATTCGCGGATTCTGCTCAATGGTTATCTGGGCGACAAAATACACCTACAGCGAGGGATTAGGCAGGGAGATCCGGCCTCTGGATATTTATTTAATTTGGCGGTCGCGTTTTTGTCGGAACAGATAACGAAATCTAAACTCC
>JAXIVJ010009429.1:27500-30000 GCA_036785665.1 Chirona hameri | reverse complement strand
ACGAAACCTAACGCAAAGGAAACTAAGCAACGACAACGACGATGGAAAACGAGCGAAAACGTGTTTTTTTTTGGTTTGGTTAAGATAAGGCCGCTTCGGTCTACTTGGACCATTGCGCAGCCATGGAATGAAGGAGAAGGGGTAAAGTGGGCCAAAATGGACGCCGACCGGGCAATCGCCCATGGACAGGCCCTTCCCCGCAGCGCGAAGCTGCGAGGAGAGCCCACGCATGCAGACGGCCACCACTCCCTGGGGGGGGGGGGGGGCAGCTCGAGGCCACCACATGCCCGGTGGCCAGCGACCACCAGACCCGGGGTAACGTGGGCGTGACAAAGGATGGAGGACCGGCAGTCGGGAGGATCAAAAGGGATCTGAAAGAGAGCGTGGATTTTGTTTTTGTTTTGTTAAATTTTAGGCATTTCGGTCAATATGACCATTGCATGCCTGTGATTAATCATTTGTATTGAAATATGTTTAAGTGTCGGTCATAGAAAAATGGCGAGTTTGTTTCGTTTCAAACGAAATATTTAGTAAATAATGAAAAGTAGCCGTAACAGATATGGGTGTTCATTATCGAGTAATGAGGGCAGTGCTAATGTGTGGAAGATGTTTTGCATTGGGGTATAAATGTCTGACGAAGGAAATTGGATAATGATCGTTTTCGTATATGTCTTGTCTATATTTATATATTTATATGTGTATATATACATATATATACCATATACTATATACTATATACTATATGCCATATTATATATTTTATATACTATCTTCTATATACTATATTATACAGTATATATGTATATATATCTAGCAGAGAGACAAGTCAATGGTGGGCTACTGGTGGAATGTAACGAGGAAACGAGATGGATCGAGCCCGACCCAATGCTACACGTATAGCAGGACGTGTCGGCCGCTCCTGATTCGTGTTAGTACGCTGTGGGGCTTGAGGTGAGGGCTGTATTTTGGGAGTCTGGTCGTCACGGGCCGGTCGTCACGGAAAGTTGTTAAACGTCGCACGTGCGAGACTCCTTCTGAGCGGAGACCTTCGAGAATGTCCTCCTCGGACATAAATCTCATCTCCGGGGGGAAAACCGTACCCTGTGTGGTGTTCCGAGCATGGTGCAGCGAGACAGTGACCGCCTTCTCACAGAACTTGGTACACTGTAGCAGTTTTTTTGTTTGCGCGTTAGTCTCGGTCTTGACAACGAGTGTGCCGTTTGCCGGAGTTTCGATCTGGAGAGAGGATGAGCCGCAGATGCCTTTGAGTTGTTTGGTGGGCCAAAACACGTTGATTTTGCGGAACGAGACATTGTCGTCCGTAGGCTTAATCACCAGAAACGAGCCATTGGAATCCAGGTACCGGTCAGAAGTCGTGGTCAATGGTGAGCCAGGGTTCCGTGCGTGGTCAGTAGACAAGCGAGGGTCGGTACCGGGAGTGGAGGCATGGGACGAGCGAGGGTCAGTGCCGGGGACAGAGGTCATGGACGAGCGAGGGTCGGTGCCGGGGGAAGATGTCTGGGACGAGCGAGGATCAGTGACCGTGGAGTCAGAGTCCATTGGGAGATCAGGAGAGGTCAGGTTCGGGTCAGAGTCAGAATCCGAGACATCTTGTTTTCGGCGCTTTTTCCCCATCATGTGGAAAAAGCAAGCAACGGAGCCGGAAAACAATAAACCGAGTGAGAACGAAACCTAAGCAAAGAAAACTAAGCAACGACAACGACGATGAAAAACGAGCGAGAACGTGGAAATCGCACCAAGAATCAGCGAAGGTGCTTGAGCGTGTTTTGGGGTAGGGGTGAGTTCCAGGCGGCAAAATTCACCTTGAAGTTTAATTAATAGATCGCATGATGATATCGTCATCTGGATTGTCATTCGCGACATGTCGCAAATTTAATCAACTCTGGAAACTTTGAAGATAATATCTATATTTTGTAAAAATGCCACAAGAAATTTGATCCTTCTTGAAACCGCCATCTGGGATGCATCCCTTCAACTACAAGTATGATATTCACTCACTAGGGCAAGCTATGTTGAAAGTATATAATGCAATTTACTGTACAAATTGTTAACGCTCGAAGTTCATGTTGATCGATACACAAAACTGGGTTGCTCCTTCAGTTACAACAAGTGTAACCGTCCCGTACTAGGATCAATAAATTAACATAAAATCACCAACACAGTTGCCTGGTTGACAACAGTGGCGCCTCCCAGCGGATATTAGTAACGCCGCCCAGCGGACACTAGTAACGCTGCCTGGTGGACAACAGCCTAACTAAGTACGACGGTGGTCCCTGATCGTTACCCAAATCGAAGTGTGTGTGTGTGTGTGTGTGTGTGTGTGTGTGTGTGTGTGTGTGTGTGTGTGTGTGTGTGTGTGTGTGTGTGTGTGTGTGTGTGTGTGTGTGTGTGTGTGTGTGTGTGTGTGTGTGTGTGTGTGTGTGTGTGTGTGTGTGTGTGTGTGTGTGTGTGTGTGTGTGTGTGTGTGTGTGTGTGTGTG
>JAXIVJ010009429.1:17500-20000 GCA_036785665.1 Chirona hameri | reverse complement strand
CTGCTACCCAGTTTAGAGATACACAGAAATGTGTTTAAAGCGCTACCTGCAATATTTGACCTTATATACGACCTCGACCTTCACCTCAGATCACAAAAGTATTCTTACATTTTCGTCTCAGAATACTTAGACCTATTTACTGTCGTTTACTGTATCTCGATATCTCTACCAAGGTCAAGGTCATATTAAGGTCGCAATTTCAATGTTTTACCTTAAATATGACCTTGATCTTGACCTCAGATCACAAAAGAAGTATTGATACATTTTCGTCTCAGAATATTAGACCTATCCACTGTCGTTTACTGCACCTCGATATCTCTACCCAGTCCAGAGATACACATACATGTGTTCAAAGCGCTACCTGCAATATTTGACCTTAAATACGACCTTGACCTTGACCTGATATCACAAAAGTATTCGTACATTTTCCTCTCAGAATACTTAGACCTATCCGCTGTCGTTTACCGCATCTCGACATCTCTATCCAGTCCGAAGATACGAAGATGTGTTCGCTGCGCCGCCTACCGGAGTTTTTGCGAAGCTTAAAAGTACTCTTTATAGGCAAAACTTTAAAAGAAGTTTATTCATAAAACTGATTTGGCTGCAGACACAAATGCATGTTTTGTTTGGTGCCACATATCAAGGTATTTCATGGAATACTTACTAGGTCACGAGGTCATGGGGTCAAAAAGCAATAAACAAAATAAAAATCCGAAATTGACAAAAGTTTCCTCGCATCAGTGCGAGCTCAACCATATGAAATTATATTACATTCGTGCTGTTCGTTGACAAGCTACAGGCGATCAAAGATGGCCTTACAACACGACCTCTCAAAAATGCCCGAGGCTATAACTCGGGTGACCGTTGATCTGACAAAAATAAGATTGTCACAGCTGGCTTTAGCGCCCGAGATTTTCCTATAAACTCATTTTCAGAATTTTACCAAATATGAGGGTGTCAAATTTGATTATTTTTGGTCGATTTGTCGTGGAATGCCCCAACTAGTAAAGTTCGCTACGCCTACATACCAGCACCCTGACTGTCTCACCGACAATCATGCACGAGCTTATCGAGCTTTCAGTTGCCACAAAGGACCCTTTGTCGAAAACAGTGTGGGTTATCAAAACAAAGCTGAGGCTCGAAAAACGCCTCTGGCCGCCATCGTCCCGCTCTGGTCTGCGCAGTATGCCTTTGTTAACTCTCCGGGGTGCTGCCGCGTTGTCTGAGAAGTCTATTTCCAGAGATCGGAGATCAACTCAGGTGTTGTGACGCCAATATCAACTGGAAGTGAGAGCTGGGTGGGCGGGGTGACTTCCCAGAACGTTACGGCAGTCTGTATGTTTGGGTGGGGAGAGATTCACCAAATTGGTCGTAAAATTCAGAGTTTACGAAGTCATCCTCCTATGTAGGTACTACATTCTAGCTCTGCTAATAATATCTTTAAGATAGGTGATACAATTAAAAGCTTCGGTACGTTTCAACAGATACTTTCGTTTCTTTAAACAATGCAATGGACATGAACGGATTTGGAATGAAGATAATCAAACGAAGTTGCATTTGACTTTTTGTTGAAGATGCCAAACAATAAATATGGCCAATAACAGGGGCGTACTAACAGGGGCATTCATGATGAACGCCATTGACAGTGGAGCGGCCAGTGTGAAAGTGGGGGCCAGTACAACTTTGAGCAATAGGTGATGTCAATACCTATGGAGCGGCCGGTGTGAAAGTGGGGGCCAGTACAACTTTGACCAATAGGTGTGTCAATACCTATCTCTAAGCTCAAACTCACAGTGTTCAAATAATGAGAAGTATTCACATCAGTTTTCCAGATCCTGCATGGCCAGGCCACTGCTCACTGCGTGAGGTCAGGTGAGGTAAATGAATGTTTGAGTATTTTTTCCAAAGTCAACCCTGTCAAATACCTACTCAAAGAGAATGGCAGAGAAACATTACATGCAGAACACCTTATGACAACATATAGACTACTCCGACCATTTCTCTGAGTTCGAGCTGTTAAAACTCGAAACCAAGATAACTGCCCACGAACTTCCTCCGCGTGGCCGTTGGTGAAAGCCTATACCGCGAATCCTCGGTCAGCTAGGGATTAATTAGTTAAATAAACACGCTGCAAAAGGTGCAAACATTGACAACACAGTAAAAAGCAGGGTTTGGTGTTGGTTTATTTTTCCTAATAAACAAACACAAACAAACAGTTCGTGAGCAGATGTGTTCATGAACAAAAGACGTCATCAGCTGAAAATAAATAAACAAACAACGAACAGTTCACGAACGTTCACCAACTGTTCATGAACAGCTCATATGAATAGATAACATATTTCGTGGCAAGGAAAGCTCATTTAGAAGCGGTGCGCACATTTTTGTTGTGTTTATAGGTATTATGAAAACCTATTTTTAAAGATCATCTCCAGACATGGTAGACTAGACAAGCACATCATTGTGTCAAATGTAGACTTACGGTCGTCGACAGTGACTCCGC
>JAXIVJ010009428.1:0-51072 GCA_036785665.1 Chirona hameri | reverse complement strand
TGTGAAGATTAGCGCCTGAAGTCGTGAACATGCCGAAGAAGCGCTACAACCCTACGCGGTGGCGTCGACAGAGACGCAGTTGGAGCGGTTGGTGAATGATCAAGCCTCCCCATGATGCCGCTGCTGGAAATCCGTACCTCATGACGGGCACGCGCTCTCCACGTTGGGCCAGTCGTACGACCCTTACAGGGTCAAGCCGCTGAAGCCGTTCGATGTTGAGGAGGAGAGTGGAAGCAGTGTCAAGGAGGAACTCAGCTCGTGTCGCTGGATCGACAGGGGAGGCATCGTGGACGAGGCCGACTACCTGTTCCAGCTCGGGAAGCGCAACGTCCAGCCTGTGAGTGGGGGAGGGGAGGGGGTGGGAGGGAGGGAGGAGGGAGGGAGGGCGGGAGGGAGGGTGGGAGGGAGGGAGGGAGGGGAGGGAGGGAGGGAGGGAGGGAGGAGGGAGGGAGGGAGTGAGGGAGGACGGAGGAGGGAGGGAGGTGGGAGGGGCTGGCTGCCTGCCAGAGTGGAGGAGGGAGGATGTGATGGGCTGAAGTTAGCCGTCACTGGGCGCAAAGGTGCCGTCACTGGCGCCGTCTCCTGGCCACAGTGAGCCAGGCTACAGTGAGCAGGCCAGACCAGGATGTGGTTTGCTGAGTCGGACGCAGTTTGGAGAAGATTCTTGTCGTCGAACTAGCCAATGTGTACGGTTGAGTGCTGGAATCGGCCCACTATCCAGCATCACTCATTGCGTGATAATGGTTGTGAATTTGTGCTACTCATCCTCATAGCTGTATAGTAGTAGTTCATTTGCAGACTAACAGCGTAATTCTGGAAGTATGCAGAATGGTTTTGTCACGCAAGCAGCTTCTGGACAAAAACAGGAGTTAAATTGCGGTTTAGTTTAGGTGTTTACGCTCTATGTCCCGAGCGATTCGGGAAAACGTGAATCAGCTGGACGTTTCATCATTATTTCACATTAACATTCAACAAACATTACTCCTGGACCTAAAAGCGATCCAGCACATCTGGATACAGCACATGCCAGCGCAATCACAGTTTCCAGAACTGTTACATTTCTGTAAGCTTTGGAACTGAGACAAAACTGCGAGTATTGTTTCAATTTCAAAATAAGGAGACAAAAGTCAATAAAGTTCGTTCAAACGTGAATGCAGAAGACGTTCCCGGTATCACGTGTCGTCGGAAGGACAGATTGTTGCTGACGAACAAGCAGATGTGGGCCGTGGCACAGAGTGTGTCGGCTCATGACTCAGTTCGCTTACACCCGTTATTGCCAACGATTATCCGCGAAACGACGTAGAAACAAGTCAGCAGCAATGTGTTTAATCCTCTCTTACTCAGCCGTTCCGGTAACATCACTATACCAGCCAATATGTATCTGGAGTCATGCCCGTGGTTCCCGTTGTTCAGTCACCGGCATTCAGCTAACTGTTAAAAAGCGACTAGTTATAATTGAAGCCTACGACTTCGGGCTCATGCTCATCAGGGATTTCTTATGTCGACGCCTTCGACTAAGCCAAGGCAGTGGGACAAAGGCCCACTGGCGGCTCTTTGGCCCTTGTCTCGGTGGGAAAAACTCAGAAGCCTTGACCTGACCCCGTGACCTGCATAGACACCTGTAGTACATAATTATGGGGTGGCCGCAGCAGCATGATTTAGTGACCCATTCAGTGTTACGTGAGGAGAGAACGGCGCTCTGCATACATCCCCTCCTGTGAAATAACATTGCACAATGCTGAATGCACATTCACTAACCCTCTCAAGTAACGTGAATCATTTGCAAAGCAATACTGTGCCGCATAATACATTTATAGAAAAATTGCTGTTTGGCATTTCAGTTTTGTTCGACCATTTTTAGATGATGCCTGCCCATGCCTACTTGACATGGAATGTCTTTAGGTATGTATATTAGGCCATCACGGAAAGAAACGAAGAATGTACACTTTCTTCTACTATATGTCTACACTATGTCCTAATTGTTAAACCGCCTTGGAGGAAAACAATATTTTCTAGCCTTGTCTTTGCCATAAAATATGACACGTAAATTAAAACGACGCGTTGGCTTCACTCCTTCGTTCGCACCGCAATGCAGAACTCCTTCGACACGACTTGTAATGCAGGAAAGTACCAGCGATTTATATTTTGACAGGTTCCTACCGGAAACACGGTAAAATGGGCGTCACACGCCCACATGCTACCGTGTTTACACATATACCCGGACACTGGCTCGGTGGGCTGATGACGTCACTGGATCACGGCACGTGATGGTGTGATGACCAATGCTGGAGAGATATCCTGGTCACAGCATGCAGATAGTGCAGAGACATGCCAGTTCACGGCGGTGAGTCATACTCAACTCACGCGGGCGGGGGGGGGGGGGGGGGGGGCGGAAACGTGCTGGGGGTCGGTATCACTCACTCCCACGGCATGTGCCATAAATAGGCAAGGCCAGAGGGGTTAACAATACAGTAGCGTTCCTTGCAACAATGTCAAGCTTCCCAAACATGGGCCTCCGTTCCTGAACCGCACTAAAACTAGACGCTAAAAATGTATCATCTGGGTCATTGTGCCGCCTCCTCGGCTATCAAGTAACGTAACAGCATGCAATGGCTCAGCGGTGTTTGGTTTAGCAGATTGTATGATACCTACAGTATCGTTACCTGTACAGCATGACGAGCAAAGTCTTGAAATCCAATGTGTAGGCTTGAATCGCTTATGATAAGATAACAAAGTGATAGTGAATTTGCGCTCAAACCGGTTTCTGAAACGCTCTCTAGGCACGAATCGACGTTTTATACATCCCTGGAAAGTTTAGTTGTTGCAACATCTCGTTTTGACGGGAATAATTTGGTTATAATATATCTAGAGGAATCTTAATTAACTACAATATATTTTATCGGCCAAACAAATTACTCTTGATTTTTGATCGCTTTTGACCATTTCTCTGGCAAATCATCCTCAAACCGTTGTTCAATCGCATTCAGTCTGAAACTGCCCGTCGCGGCCTCAAAAGAACATCAAACTCCGGCAACTGGCAATAAATAACACCGACGTAAGCATCACTACAAAACCAGCCATTGCCACACTCGACTACTCCGACTCGTCTCACCGGTCCATTTTCAAACGTTCCATCGAATTATACTGCCCCGTACGAAACGCATCACTGGCCGGAGAGGCCGGAGTGTCAGAGGCCGGAGTGTCAGAGGCCGGAGAGGCCGGAGTGTCAGAGGCCGGAGTGTCAGAGGCCGGAGAGGCCGGAGTGTCAGAGGCCGGAGAGGCTGGAGTGTCAGAGGCCGGAGAGGCCGGAGTTCAGAGGCCGGAGTGTCAGAGGCCGGAGAGGCCGGAGTGTCAGAGGCCGGAGAGGCCGGAGTGTCAGAGGCCGGAGAGGCCGGAGTTCAGAGGCCGGAGTGTCGGAGCCCGGAGTGTCAGGGGCCAGATAAGCCGGAGTGTCAGAGGCCGGAGTGTCAGAGGCCGGAGAGGCCGGAGTGTCAGAGGCCGGAGAGGCCGGAGTGTCAGAGGCTGGAGTGTCAGAGGCCGGAGTGTCAGAGGCCGGAGTGTCATAGGACGGAGTGTCAGAGGCCGGAGTGTCAGAGGACGGAGTGTCAGAAGCCGGAGAGACCGGAGTGTCAGAGGCCGGAGTGTCGGAGGACGGGGTGTCAGAGGCCAGAGTGTCAGAGGCCGGAGTGTCAGAGGCCGGAGTGTCAGATGCCGGAGTGTCAGAGGCCGGAGAGGCCGGAGTGTCAAAGGCCGGAGTGTCAGAGGACGGAGTGTCAGAGGACGGAGTGTCAGAGGACGGAGTGTCAGAGGACGGAGTGTCAGAGGCCGGAGAGGCCGGAGTGTCAGAGACCGGAGTGTCAGAGGCCGGAGAGGCCGGAGTGTCAGAGGCCAGAGTGTCAGAGGCCGGAGTGTCAGAGGACGGAGTGTCAGAGGCCGGAGTGTCAGAGGACGGAGTGTCAGAGGCCGGAGAGACCGGAGTGTCAGAGGCCGGAGTGTCGGAGGACGGGGTGTCAGAGGCCAGAGTGGCAGAGGCCGGAGTGTCAGAGGCCGGAGTGTCAGATGCCGGAGTGTCAGAGGCCGGAGAGGCCGGAGTGTCAAAGGCCGGAGTGTCAGAAGACGGAGTGTCAGAGGACGGAGTGTCAGAGGACGGAGTGTCAGAGGCCGGAGTGTCAGAGGCCGGAGAGGCCGGAGTGTCAGAGGCCGGAGTGTCAGAGGACGGAGTGTCAGAGGCTGGAGTGTCAGAGGCCGGAGTGTCAGAGGCCGGAGAGGCCGGAGTGTCAGAGGACGGAGTGTCAGAGGCTGGGGTGTCAGAGGCCGGAGAGGCCGGAGTGTCAGAGACCGGAGTGTCAGAGGCAGGAGAGGCCGGAGTGTCAGAGACCGGAGTGTCAGAGGACGGAGTGTAAGAGGCCGGAGTGTCAGAGGCCGGAGTGTCAGAGGCCGGAGAGGCCGGAGTGTCAGAGGCCGGAGAGGCCGGAGTGTCAGAGACCGGAGTGTCAGAGGACGGAGTGTCAGAGGCCGGAGTGTCAGAGGCCGGAGAGGCCGGAGTGTCAGAGACCGGAGTGTCAGAGGACGGAGTGTCAGAGGCCGGAGTGTTAGAGGCCGGAGAGGCCGGAGTGTCGGAGGCTGGAGTGTCAGAGGCCGGAGTGGCAGAGACCGGAGAGGCCGGAGTGTCAGAGGCCGGAGTGTCGGAGGCCGGAGTGTCAGAGGCCGGAGAGGCCGGAGTGTCAGAGGCCGGAGTGTCGGAGGCCGGAGTGTCGGAGGCCGGAGTGTCAGAGGCCGGAGTGTTAGAGGCCGGAGAAAGGTCGTATCTCGCCGCGCGCCTAATGCCCGGGTGGAATTCCGTCGGAGGTGGCGGGGAAACGGAGCCGAAACGGGCCCCGTGTTGGAGAGTTTTCCTATGAAGGTGCTGACAGGTTAGTAACCGGAGCGACTGAGGCGGGAGGCGGCCACGTCTAGCCATACACGGACCGGACCGGCGACTGGTGGGCTGGAAATCAACTCGGACCGGACCGGCTGCCGGCTGGTTTTGGTCATGCTCAGAATGCACGGGAGTGGAGTGAAAGAGTGGAGTGAAATGGGCAGAGTGTGTCAGGGATGAGAGGGTAGAGTTTGGGAGACGGCTCGGTAGCGAGAGGGCTGTGATCCATTTATGGTCCGCTATCACATTTCCCGATACAATTGTGTGTTGGCCTCTGTTATATGTTCCCGATGGAATTATTGGTTAATGAGACGATTCGTATTTAGTATTGGATTCCAACATACTAAATATAAACCTTTTGGCGTGCTTCTTGCAGGTCATTAGATTTTCAGGTTTCGGCAATGACTCAGAATAGATAATACCAGTAAGACGCCGAAGTTGGCGATGAACGAGCGAGCGCGAAGAAAATGTATGGTGAATTTCAACTCCATCGGGCAAGTAGTTTCTGAGATACAAAAAGGGTGCGTACGTGCGCACGTGCAGAAGCACCCCACCCCTGACTTGTGGGAAAGTGGCGGCTGAGAGGTCCCTACCCACGCACAAACTTTGAACACAATCGGCTCAGCCGTTCCTGATATATATAATAGGGGTGTGCACGTGCGCACGTGCAGAGGCACCCCACCCCTGACTTGTGGGAAAGCGGCGGCTGAGGGGTCCCTAACCACACACCAAATTTGAACACATCGGCTCAGTCGTTGCGGAGTTATTGCGAGGAAACGCCTTTTAACACCCCTCACGCGGCACGCGCCACGTGCAGTGGTAGTCACCTACGTGAGTCGGCACTGGTCTCAAACAGGGTAGGTTGGATGGGGCTGCTCAGCAAAGAAGCCCGCTTGTCAATCAGACCTGCGGTTGCAAAGATATTAGCTTGTCAAAAGCGTCGCCACGGGCCGGGTCGGGCCGCTAATATTAAGATTTTTCCCATATACCACGGAAAGACGAGCGAGCGCTTAGCGCTCGCTCGTAATTATGACAGATAGATGGGTGAGACTAAATTATGCGGAACCCATTCCCAAATATTCGTCAAGACGAAGGGAAGCACCGATATTCGCTTATTCGACAAAATCAATTCGAACTTAATTAGATGACGCAAATGAAATTGAGTGTGTATACCGTCTGCATGTCATTATACCGCCTCCCGGGATATCAATGAATATTGCAATATGCAATGCCACGATGATGTTTGATACTTAGCATATGCTGATGAACATCGTCATAACTGTGGGTTAAAGGGATTATACGGGTTTTTCCCAGAATAATTGAGTTACATAGTAAAACGTACTTATAAAGGTGGTAGAAGTCCCACGGTAGCCACATTTTTCTGGAAATGACCTCTTCTGCACGTAAGGACATTCCAAAGTGCGCGGTGATGCCACCGCGTATTTTCTGCAGGACCGGCTGAGGCAGAGCCAGTCATCTCTTTTATGTTAATAAAAACACCTCACGTATGGCATATTTCCGGTAAAATAAGTAATATTTGAAAGAAAATAAACTTGTTGTGTTCCAACGACAGCAGCAGTTACCTAGTTTTCCCATAAAATTATATATTTTTCATGAATTTTCATGCCAAAAAATAAATACGCCACCACCAAATTCTCAACGCTAAAGGTCAGAGAAAAGAAAACTACAAAAACACAAAACCTCAACGAACAGTGTGTAGTAATACAAAGTCCCGTCAGTTTTGAATTGCATAATAATTTTGTGATCCAGTGTAGGACTTGCAGATAATTCAAAACTCTCAAATTGATCTTACGATAAAAATGGTCTATCGTCTCTATCTTGACAGTAGTGCCGATCAAGTACTCTTTATCTGATACTAGTCTCGAAAAACGACCAAGTTTAAACGTTGATAATTTCTGAAATAATGGACTAAATGAGCATTGAGGTCCCTGCTATATGTCTTAAACGTGTTTAAAGCTCATACAACTGCAAAAGAGTGCATTTACTTTCAGGACGGAAACCCGTATAATCCCTTTAAAACGATACATTGAACACACAGGCACCATCGGAAAACTAGAGACGTTTTTTTCACGCGCACTTTTTAGTATTGCGTTCCCAACGCATACTAGCTAGGTAAACCTTTAGGTTTAGAGGTGGGAACAAGCTACACATTTTTGCGGTTTACGATGTCGATGTTTGCAAATTTATCATAGTCAATGTTCATTAAAATAATCCTTGGGTTACCTATGCGACCTTTTATTTTGTTAAATGTAATTGTGAGCAATAATAAACAATTTTAGGAGATGCAACGTAATGCACATTATATATAGAAAATTATCGAAACAGGAATTCAATATGTTTTCGACCTTGGGCTTGGGGCTCCGAAGGCTGATGGCCGAAAATATGGTTTAGACCTGTTTTTAGTATTTTCGATGTATAATGAACATGCTATTACATCTGTTTCTAATAACTATTGCACTTGTTTAAAGTCAAAACACTGTTAAATTTACTGAGCAATAACCATTATGTCGCGATTCAGGCAGCATCTCGCCTGGTACAGGTGGCACCACCATCGCCTGCCTGCGTAATGCGTATGGCACGGTACCAGTTCGCGTCACATCCCACCGATCATTATAGGTGGCGCCCGCGTCGGCTGCGTGCGTGCGTCGCTGGGTCCGCGCACGCAACCAGCGCCGCTCGAGTAGGACCCGCCCCTGCCGGCAGACCTGCCAGTGTGCCCTGCGGCGCAGGGACGCGTGTGTCGGGTCATCGGGTCATAGCCTGAGGCGCAGGCAGCGGGGCAGCGGGGCAGCGGGGCAACGGGGCAGCGGGGCAGCGGGGCAGTGGGCCACGTGTTCCCAGTGAGGGTGCCCGAAAGCGTGCGAAGGGCTTGGACGGGAGAAGTGGATGTTACGCCGGCTTATCCGTTCGTAAGGCGGGAAATGTAGACGTCAGTCAGCGAGAGAACCAAACTGTGGAAGGTTCGACGTTCACATATCGATGAACAGTGACAATGCTGTGAAGCGTGACATAACTGGAAGAATAAGCTTGGGACAGGCGTACTATTTAATGAGCGTATGTCCCAGTGGTCGATTTTGCGACAAACAGCAGTGCGGAGTGACTCCGATCGTTCACTCGAAGTCGACAGGGGAACTGGGGCGCAATGCGCGTGTTATTGTCAGACCAACGAGCCTCCTATACAGTGCGTGAAGTGCACCAGTGCCCCGCCGCGTTGGCTCGGCTGTGGCGGTTCGCCAGCGAGCGACGACTCTAGGATTGTGCAGAGAGGGGGTAGTTGGGACTGGGAGTGGCTGAGTAGTTAAACGAGGACGTGAAGAGGACGCCACAATGCCGTACCGGTACAAGAAACTCACTGTGTTCAAAGTAAGCTTGCCACTCCGATCGCAATCGGCCCCTTCACGCTCAATATGTTCTGCACGATGTGGCATGTGCGTTCATAAATAGCGTAAATATGGATTTATTTGAGAAATATGGATATGGCCCAGCGTAAATATGGATTTAAATTAAAGCTAGGTACTTTATGAGTTACTTGTTGAGGAATGCGCATATTTTGTCAGAGGCAAATGGAGATGATCAAACGCTTCCTCATTCGGACATCCAAGTGTATCCAGAATATATAGCGAAATATATAGATTAATTTAAACGCACTACCAATATATCATACACTCCTCACACTGTACAATATGAGATTCAAACAGTAAAGGGTCGATAGACCTAAACAAATGCTGAAATCTCTTCGTGCTGACATTTTCCTTTCGGTTTTGCCATTCGACCTTGGTATATAAATGGTTTACGGTGTCCAAGCATAATTCGTTAATAACTACGCACCTATTAATTTACGAAATATAAATGTGATTTGAAAATGTAACGCTCGGGCTCGATATGCACTATTTTTAATTTGAACATACCTATAGTTGAAAGGATTTCGTAAAATAAAATTCCTGGACGCAAGATGACCTGAGGAGTCGGTACCTCCCCCCCCCCAAAAAAAAACTCCAAGAAACAAATAAACGTAAAATAAAACTAATATCCTTATTGCTTGACCGATAGTCCGATACGTAAGTTAAATTTTAAAAAAAAGTTAAACAAAAATGTGTCTCAGATCAAGTACCGAATCGCTATCGATATTTTTTGGTAGCATTATGTTTTGCTTGTCGACTGACCCCAATAGGTATCTGATTGGCGTGTACCAGAGTTATGGGCATTTCGGCATGATGTTTAATTTTAACCGTGCAATTCCTGTATCCATATTTGAGCGTCACTGAAGGGAATGTTTCACCGTTCTGAAAGTTGTCAAATATACGCTGGTTGTAGTAGAAAATATGAAGCAAGTGCTGCTGAAAACGGTGGTGACATTTTTCACTCGAAAAGTCACTTAACTTTACACAAATTAAGTTTTTAGATTCGGGCGAATGACGTTATTATTGAGCTATAGACCGCCGCTGATTGGCTGACAAAGTGGAATTAGCTGAAAAAGTGTCTTGTCAGCCAATCAGCGGTTGCACCAGCCTGGAGTCATTTTGCAAATGGTAAATTGAATTGCTTAACCCGCGCCGTGCCGGTGCTCGGCGCCACCTTCGCCGTGCCGGGGGGGGGGGGGGGGGGCGTTTCGACTCCCCCTCTAACTCGGCTCCTATAGAACGTAGGCAAAAACCGAAAATACCATTCGAAAGCTCGTCAAAATGCATTTTGAAACTATTTCAGGCATTTTTTCTCAGGTCAATATTGAGGTCACCAGAGGTCATCAAGGGTCAAATTTTCCAGTTTTAGGACCACGCTCCAGAAAATCACAGATATCACAGGAACTATGACAGATAGAACAAACAGAAAAAAGCAATGGAAAGGTATTGCAAAATGTAATCGGTATGGTGTCCTCAGATTTCAGCTAAGGTCAATAGTTTAGGCTCCAGAGCTCATGAAATGTCAAAAAGGCTATTTTTTAGCAAAACAGTTTTCACAAATATATTTTTACCTAATAAAGATGCGGTAATAATTGTGACGTCATCGTGTTTGTATTGTCAAGGCACTTCGAATCATATTCATGATGACCAGGTTAGGTCAACTTAAAAATTTGACCTCAGGCCAAGGTCAAGCGGTGCCACAATTAGGTCATGTTGCACATTGGAAGACGCGCCTGGACGAGGCAAATAGATTGGTGCCAGTTTCACGTATCTATCTTGATTTTGTCGAGAGTTATTGACAACAAAGTGTTGGTGACCTCGGATGACCTCAGCTGACCCTGTAGGGTCACTGAACCAAAACTGCACATGGGTCTTCAATAATGGCCTATGATAACGTGATCCAGATGTAATTGGGCTGATTTCATGCGTATCCTCAGAATAGGAAGCATTTTAATATTTCCCCATTGACTTATAATGGGGAGGACACGAAATTGACCCGACCTTAGGTCACCGATATCGAAAATCCGAAATAGATTAATTGTAGGTACCATTTCCCTTATGAAATCCTGTAAGTACGAAATTGATCGGCCAAAAACTGTGGCTGTGAGACGACCGCATATTTTTTTTGGAGTTGGGGTCACGTGACCTGGTCTGGTAACCTGACCTGAGATGACAGGTGGTCAATTTTTTGTATACAATATGTGGGCAATTGATGTCTCAACAGCTGTGCCATAAAACGGCGGCGCTGCGCGCCGCCGTTTTTCGCTATCCTCGAAAAATATTAGGGGGGGGGGGGCATCTAAACGCCCCCGGCACGGCGCGGGTTAAAACGGTTAAGTTTTGGTAAAAATGACCTTAGTAATTCAGACATTTCAAACGGTCCAAGATAATGTCTATCTAAGTTAAAAACTAATGCAAAGGTGAAACATTCCCTTCGCATTGGCAATAACCGAGTGAGTGACGTGAGCGAGTGCCACCAAATAGTGTCTATGCAAACTGTATTGTGTCGTGTACAACAAATGTCTTTACCACATGTACTGTACAGGAGCCGTAATAGCTACGTTGTGGATGGTTTCCTAAATAAATGACAAATAACGCTGAATAGAACGTGCTAATCGCCTTTTAATCCCCAAATCATCACTAAGTGACCACTCTATTCACCTCCGTGATTAATTCAAAGGTACAAAGTTGTCAGATAGTCCACCTTATCTGGGCGAGTCTCCGTGTCGTGGGATTGGCTTGCATGCCACGACCACTGTCCATTGATTGCGCCGACGGCTGATGACTGATAGAGGTGCTGATAGGGGCTCCGTGGCCGGGCGCGGCCCGCGGGGCATCAGTTGACTGAGTGCTGACGGGCAGCGTGTCCACGTGTGGTGTCCGAGTGTCCGAGTGTCCGAGTGTCCGAGGGTGTCCTGGGTGTCCGAGTGGTATCCAGCAGCGGTCTTCGTCTTTGGACCACCTCCAACCTCTACCTGTGTCTGTGGTGTGCGCTCGCACCACACGGACTCAAAGAGCCGCATCATGTCGGCTCGAAACGGGAGTGACAGCGCCGCTCCCACCTGGCGGAAGTCAGCATATGGACTCGCTGAGCCAGAGTCTCGCGATTCCTCGCGCCAGCCGCCACCGCTTACCTCGTGGAAGAGCACGGGCAATCTGCACGGCGCCGGGACGCTGCCTCGGCCCTGGAGCCGGCCCCGTACCGGAGTGAATGTCCAGCGACTGCTGCACCGGTTACAGCCCCAGGAGGAGGACAAGCCGCGGCCCTCCTGGGCCGACCAGCTGGACGACGGACAGACGACCGACGCGCCTCGGACGAGCCCCTGCAGCGACTCGACGGACCCTGTGGCGCCGGCGGGAGAGGCGAGGCCCCGGCCGCGACCACGGCCCAGGAGCATGGGTGTGCCGCTGGGACTGAGACAAGATAATGAGGAGGGTGAAGGAGAGGTGATGCGGTCAGCTGGAAGGAGAAGTGGAGGAGATGTGCAGCGGAAAGACGATAGTGCACGACGTAACGTGTTCGGTGCCGCACGATCATATGATGCTCTTGATAGGAGCCGAGAGTCAGGTTCAGGTGTCTCACAGACGAGAAATGGAGATTCGTCTACCAAGGAGTCGGTGGACAGAGTTCATGGTGCAGTAAGAGGTGATTCATGCACAAGCAATCGAAGAGCCGATGCCTCTGACTTATCAAAGATCCGCGACGAAGCTCGATGGGGTGAAGCCTCTCCAGATAAGTACGTTGCGGTGAGAGTCAACACGCGACTCTCACCCCACAGAGCTCGAAGCGAGAAAGGTGACACAGATGACAACCAGACACTTCACAGAGTGCCGCATACTCAGACATTGCCCACCACGGCTCGGTACAAGGAGAAGGCTGATACTGCTCAGAGCCACGCCACGAAGTTATCGGCTGCAGAAGCGTCAATCTTCAAAGACATCAATAACGCTGCGAAAGTCGCTTCAAGAAGGACAAGTAATGATGCAACAGAAGTTACCAGCGTGCAAAGCGTTCCTGAAAAGCGAGGATCATTGGCTAAAAACGAAAACTCGTCAGAGCAAGGCTACGAAGGGGCAGCGACCTTGAGATCCAAGACATCACCTGTGAAAGGGGCTGCTGAAGCCAGGTCACGCAGGTCGGCGCCGCCGCCGGATCTTATCTCGCAGATAGATGAACAGCGACCTCAGTCAGGTCGGGAGAGATTCCGAAGGGCTGAGGTCGAACCTGCTGATGACCCAAGTGCAGAAGAAATTAAGAGAGAGAAAAAGACAGGCAAAGTGGAGGTTAATGTTGTGGCAGTCGAAGTCAAGGCTGTCAAAGCTGAAGTCAAGCCTGTGGAAGCCGAAGTCAAAGTCGTTGATGATAATATTCAGACCGCAAAAGCGGAAGCCAAGGCAGTGAATGATACGAAGAGCAAGGCTGTTGATGACGTTGCAAGGGCCAAACAGACGAAGGCAAGGGAAACTGAGAATCCCAACGTCGAGTCAGCCGGTGACGATACCAAGACTAGATACGCGAAAGGCAACACAGTCGAGGATCATGAAGTTCAGGCCATCAATGAAGAAGTCAAAGGCGTGGAGGCTAATATAATAGCCGTGGAGACTGATGACCAGCTCGTTGAGGAGCCGAGATACAAGCCGGTGGCGGCGCCCAGGCGACTGACAGCCAGCGGAATGACCTCAGGTCAGGTCGCTGATCTGCAGCCCGCTCGTCGTGTCATCGACCTCCGACCTTCCTCGGACGACTACAAGAAGATCCGACCTCGAGGCACCAGCCGACTGGCTAACACTAAGGAAGCACGCACTAAGCTAGTCCCGGTGGGTGAGGCTTAGGAAACGGAAATATCAAGTTCCCCTTCGATGCTTGTAAAAGGATGGGATGATGAGTGGGAATCGACTCAACAATATAATGCCATTTCAATTTAAAAGTGATGTCGAAATGCATCGCAACTGCTCGCACGGTCACTTACTTATAGCAACGAAACACGAAGCACCGTAAGGTAAACACAGTAAGCACCGTAAGGTTCATGCTCAGGGTGACATGCTGCTTATTGTCTTTGGAGTTTTTTTACAGTGGACCTGAACAAAATTAACAAGCTCCTCGCCTAATTAAATAATTCATTATTTGTCAGTTGAATATATAGGTATTTGATTAACGAGGATATACGCGGTGTCGTCATCCATGGTTCTGGTAGGTGAAGGATTAATATTTTTCGAAGATTATTGATACGTCTATTGATAGGTCCAACACCAAATAGGCCCAATTATTTTTGTTTTCCTCTATTATTATGGCGTTGCATGCGTTGTTATTTAAGGATGGGTTGTTGCATCGTTGCATGCGTGCAATGTTGCAACGTTGTATGTCCTTGTTTAAGAATAGCGAGACTAACAGCGTCGAAAATGGCATAACATCGTAACAATTACCTTCTAAAAAGGAGGACACTGCAAACAGTTTTTTGAAGATATAATGGAGCCCGCGTTTTATCGTAGCCGCTCGAAGATGGTCCCATAAATACGCAAGCCATAAACATACACGCTGGCGGATCCAGCCTCCCAATATGGGGGGAGGGCTAATTTTACTGGGGCCTTTCGGGCCCCAAGAGCCTCCATATGACCTAAAGGGTACCCCCATTTCTTTTCCTTTTGCGGACTTAGGTTATATTTTTCGCTACACTATTCTTACGTGTAAGGACGTGTCAATTAAGTGCAAAAATACAATTGATGGATATTTGCCTCCAAATATCTCACATTTTGTCATTGTACATGCTACTTTATATAACATTTTTATTTTTATTTTTATAAATTTAGTCCGAATGTTTTGTATGGATGGATTTCCGAGGTCAGGACCCGCGCTAAGCAGGGCTTGTTGTGCAGGTCCTGACCTCACCACCCGATCGCGCAATTCCTGTTGGCCGGCAGAATTTAGAGACGAAAGTTGTACGTGCCCGACATACCTGGACACGGTCCGCCCCGCTCACTGACGTCACCTGACCTTGAGTGCGACCGCTGCCACCGGCCGCAGGCCATCCCAGTCAGGAGCAAATAGCGAGCGCCGAAGCGACTCGAACCCGGGCTGCCACTACCGGGATAGGTCAGAAGTCCAGCGCTCTCCCAACTGAGCTACAGGGGCGGGATGTTATTTTAACATTACGTTATTCTCTAATAACTTTTTACTGAATAAAGCTGGAAGGGCACGGTAAACGTCATTTTGTTGTTATCATCAAGACGCGTTGATTGCTGTGCAGCATGACCTCTTTCTGATATTTGATGACCTTGGCCTAAGGTGAAGGTCACGGCGTAAGGAAGGTCACCTTTCCTAATTTGACCTACACGGCGATTTTGTCTTTGAACTTGTCTTGAAGATAGGAACTCATTGGTATTAAAATAATTGCGCGATCGTTGATGATTATAAAGCAAACTGAGACATTTTCGGGCTTTCTTTACACCGAGAAGGAAGTTATGATTCGACATTCAAATTAAAATGAATTCAAAAGTTGACATTGACGATCAGGTGTTATTTAAGCACGATCGAATTCCTCGCAACAAGACGAGTTTTAAAATATATATTATCGCCACATAGGCCACAATTGGAAACCGAACCTTGAACCTTAACATTGACCTTTAGTGAAGGTCACCAAATGTTAGAAAGAGGTCATACTGCATATCATTCAACGCGTCTTGACGACAATAAAAAAATGGTGTCCATTTTACCTTTGTATATTTATTCAGTCAAAAGTTATTGGGGAATAACATCTTTCACAAAAAGAACATATCAAATGACCAAATTTACCATATTTTAAGCCAAATAACCATCAATTGTATTTTCCTGTTTGAACGACACTTCTTTACGCTTAACAATAATGAAGTCAAACATAGGAAATACATTTGGCTTGGGTATCCAAAAAAGATTCAGAATTTCAAAAAATTACTAACTTTGAAATTTAAGGTCAAGATCATCAAATGTCAGAAAGAGGTCATGCATTTAACTCGAGCATTAAACTCGTTTTGATGAGAACAGCAAAATGACGTGTACCGTACTATTCTAGTTTGATTCAGTCAAAAATTATTAGCGAATAACATTTTTTTAAAATAGAAAATAACATGTAAAATGACAAAATCTGAGATATTTGGAGGCAAATATCCCTCAATTTTATTTGTGCACTTAATTGACACGTCCTTACACGTACGAATATCATAGCGAAAAATCAGAAACACGTTTGAGAAAAGGTATCCAAAAAAGTTGTACAATTTCGAAAACGTACCTACTAAATTTGGAAATTTTCGAAAATGAAAAAATAAACATCACCATGTTATAAAACAGCTCATTGCCATTCTAATGACATATAATACATATATATTGCTTCATAAACTCCCCGCCATGTGGGCTGGCAAAGATTGACCTGTACCGTGACCTTATTAAAATGCCCGAGGCAATATCTCCGGAACCACTGCTTGCATTGCATTACAATTTTCACAGCTCGCTTTAGTGCCCCAGGTTACCCCATATACCAATTTTGGTCAAAAACGGTGACATGACTGTGTAATTTTGCACTTTGTTTTTGTCGCTTTGTCGTGGAATGTCCCAGCTACAAAAAGAAGAACATCGGGATTTTTTAACTGAACCTAGTTACCCTACTTAATACTAGTAGACGTATTCCACACAACATAGGTACCTTTGCAAGGAAATTCACTCACGCGCTCCTCTGCCACCGAGCAGGCAGCAGGAGACCAAAGGCTGTGACGCTGCGTGGAAAAATTATAACTTACGTTGGTTGCGAATCACTCCAAAATAGCGTCAGATGCGCCACTTTCCCTACTGCTACCAAAATGCTACAAAATAGAAGAAACACGAACGAGGCAAAAACAAAACAATATTTGTTTTCGCAAGCAGTTTTTTTTTCTCGCAAGCAGTAGGTACCCATTTTTTTATCGCCAGTTTCAGCGGATTTGGGGGGGGGGCTAATTTCTATTGCCAACCTTGTCGAGCTTGGGATGGGGGGGGGGGATTAGCCTCTGCCCCCCCCCCCCTGGATCTGCCAGTGAACATACACAAAATAAAGTGAGGGTTGCATTGCCTTCGGAACAGACATTGGACGTTATGGTCACCCTCACAGAGGCTGCCAATACAAATGTGGCCACTTACGTTTGGATGATTTGTTTTTCTGGACGTTTCTAAGTTATGCAAAAGCTATTCTATTTCTGCATGAGCTATGATAAATTGTGAATTAACAATACTTATTACTCGGTTTATAGGCATGTTTTTTTGCTAACGGCCGCATCAGTAATTCTGATAGGATGCGATTAATGTTTCCAGTTGTATGTTTTAGCCTTTTTATTAGTCGACCCAACAACATTATTTAAAATAAACAGACCGGCCATTTACCACAATGTGGTAGCACATCGTCTAAACTCTAAAGCTACCCCTAACTATCCATCTTAATGCCGTGAAGTTGTTCGCTAATGAACCACTAGTAACCACGGCTGACCAGGCCGACAGCTGTTTACTGCGTACGTCTGCGTATCTGACCACTATCTGCACTATCTCTCGTCCAGCGGATACCAGCGGATACTGCCAACGTCGCCAACTAATTATCCCATTATCCGGCTGCGAAAAAATTCCAGAGCTCGTCAGCGCCTTTGATCCGCCCCAGACCGTGCCGGCCGTCCTGCTCCTGGCTGCTCTGGGGTTCTGCCATGACGACCGAGGGGGGGGGGGGGTGGCGAGGTGCCAGACACCAGTCGTCTGTCTCGGACGCTGATCCCGCGTACAGAGGTCACGGGACGAGACACGGAACCCGCGGCCAACACAGTGATGGTCGGCTGGGAAAGATTCCGGCGACATATTGTGTCGTATGGAACGGGTTGCGAAACTTCGGCTAAGGCAGAAGAATTTGTTGTAAAATGAAATGCAGGTATTTCAAAAACCTTTCGGCGAAATTGCTATATTATTGCACAGCTGAAGCGATATGCAAGAAATACCTATATGTCAATGGTTGATGTTTAAAAAAAAACTATTGCCAATGTTCGCCAGTGGGCAAAATTTACCCCCAGTCGACGGTGTGTTGAACGCCGAATTTATTGATGTAGAAAGAGAAATGGCAATCGAAGTAAACTCGTGTGTGTCGTGGTCCGGTATTGCAAATAACAACGCTTCACGTTCGACTGCGGGTATGCCTTCACGCGAACAGACAAACAGGGGAGCGGCAGCTGCTCGCGCCACCGCGTCCCGACCCAGAGTCCGGCCGGCCGCACGCCGACCCCGGACGCTGACCCGCGGCCGTGGGCGATCACGTGACCGCATCCAGCGGCCCGAGGCCGGGCTAGCTGGCGGCCGGAGCGGCGGAGCCAGCGGCCGGCGGGCCGCAGACAAATCGTCCAACGCCATCACAATGTGCAATTGCAGAGCAGCCTGTTTTGCAGTGTACAAAACAGGCTGCTCTGCTGTCACTGATATTTGTGTTCATTCGCCCGCACCGCTCGCACTGAGGGGCCAATATTTTGTGTTTCTCAGCCCTGGATAAACTACCTAAGCGAAATAAAAATAAGCACATTTTAAAATATTCACATTCGTGTGGGAAAGATTCCGGCGACATATTTTGTGGTAATGGAACAGGTTGCGAAACTTCGGCTAAGGCAGAAGAATTTGTTGTAAAATTAAATTCAGGTATTTAAAAAAATCTTCTAAATGTGAGCCAATACAGACATGAAGTTAACGTAACATTATACCTGGAAAACAATGCTTCAGCAATCACCAGCCTAAGTTTGAGGCCCCGTGACTCTAACATTCCAGTTTCGCCGCTGGTGGTCCTGCCATGTTCTATGTCTGAATGAATAGTCCGGTGACGTTGATTCTTCTTAGACGTGCACGGGTTGGTGCTTGTTTTTATTTATTAGGACAGGGGTGCAGCCAGGATTTTTCAAGAATGCCCTAACATGCGCCGCCCCACCATGCCCTGCCCTTCCCTGACCCTCCCTTCTCTGCCTTGACCTTCCCTAACCTGACCTTGCCTGCCCTGCCCTAACCTGTCCTGTCCTGACTTGACGTGAGCTGCCGTGGCCTGCCCCTGTCTGGCGACTGACCTGCCCTTTGCTGACGACTGTTCCTCTCTGTCCTGCCCTCGCTGTCCTGCCCTCGCTGTCCTGTCCTGTCCTGCCCTTCCCTGATCTGACTTCCCCTGAGCTGCCTTTCCCTTGTGACCTGCCCTGACCTGACGACTGACCTGCCATCTGTCGGCAGCTGAACGAGCGCGGCTCGGGGCTGCGAGCGCGCGGTGAGGTGCAGGACTTCGAGAAGCTGCGCGCCGAGTGCCGCCGCTCGGGTAAGCTGTTCGAGGACCCCGAGTTCCCGGCCACCGACTGCTCCATCTTCTTCTCGCGCACACCGCCGCGGCCCTTCCAGTGGAAACGACCGCATGTAAGTACCGCTGTTCGGCGTTGTTTAACCCTATTCCCTGCGGGGGCAGATTCTGCCCCTCCCGGTGGTTTTTCACTTGCCGCTTCTTAACCGTTAAGCCTAGCGTCCTGAAACTTTGTGACTTTTCCCAACATTGAATGCTGCGTGTTGTGTCAAAATGTAAAAAAAAAAATCGTTCCAGCAGAGGCGGTTCCAGGCACCTCTTTTGGGGAGGGTGTTACGAATGCTGTTTTGCGGCGCATACTTCCTTCGTGGTTTGCAGTGCAATAAATGCGTCAGAAACAATTTCAATGCAATATGCATCATATATACTGGGATTATACATATATTTGGGGCAGAGGCGCACTCAGGATTAAAAAATAGGAGGCGATACCCACCCTCAAATTAGGTCCAACTTCAAATTAGTAAGATGATAAAAGCGTTACGCGCATGGTGCCCCCCCCCCCCCCATGGTTTTTTCCCTGGATCCGCCTATGCGCAATATATCAAATTTAACAAATTATAGTATATCATTCCCACATGTGACGTTCATGTTGTCCCAAACAATCACGAACAGCACATATTTTTTTTTCTTCAGAAAATCCCCCCCCCCGTTTTACATTCCCTGAATACGCCTATGATTTTTTTTTGTCTTTTGATATATTAAAGACCAGTACATTTGAAGCTCAAAAACGTTTGGGGCATGCAAATCGGTCGAGCCACATGGCTGCAATGACCTTTAAAAACACACCAAAAAAATAGGATTGTTTGCCCCTGGCCCCCTATTTTTGAACAAAACAAAAATTTGGAGTCCAAAAAGAGAGATCTTGTCATGACGAATCGAATGGCGTTTTCCCCATCGAAATCAAGCGAGCGGTTCTCGAGATCTCTGGGGGGGGGGGGGGGTAGAATCTGCCCCCCGCAGGTTAACGTAATTCTGGCCGCCCGCAGGGAATAGGGTTAAAGTAAATAGTTCACCTTGGAAAACTTGTACCCAACACGATTTGATTACATTGTTTAATACAATTTATTTTGATATTGTCAAAAATGGCCTTATATCGCGCCGATTCAGGACAGAAGGCCGTACATTTGTACTGTTTATCAAAACTATATGCATACTTGTAAAACTTTCGTTTCTAAATTCTGCCGGACGCCAGGAATTGCTTGATCGGGTGGTGGGGTCAGGGCCTGCGCAACAAGCTATGCTTAGCGTGAGGCCTGACCTCGGAAATCCATCCATTCAAAGACATTCAGACTAAATTTATTTATAATAAAAAAATGCTCTCCGAGTCAGAGTCCTGACGTCACGCGAATGTAAAAAATGGTTCAGCCAATCAGATTCGAAAGTAGTCGCGTAAAGATAGACTCGCATTGGAGATGTGCCAACCGGCGGCTGGCGATTCGCTTACTAGCACCAGCTGCAAGCTGATTGGCTGATGGTATAGCCTCTGCCCGGGCTAGAACCAGTACAACATTCTTTCGCCAGCACGCATTCCTTCGCCAAAAACTCAAATATATTCGGCTGGAGAGTCTTTTCATTCAAGAAAACTTGCAGATAGGGGTTTCCCAACACGGGCTACAAAACTGCTATCTCAGTTTAAAACTAGTGTTGAAGGTGAACTATTTCCTTTAAAGGAAATAGTTCACCTTCGGAAAATTTCTCAGAACACGATTTTATTATATTTTTGAATACAGTTTCTTTTTTTATTTTCAAAAATGGTCCTACATCGCGCCAATTCAGGACAGAAGGTCGTAAATCGTTAATTTTATGGTGTGCGTTATTGGTCTGCGCATGCTCCATGCAGTGCTGACACTTTCAGACGGTACGGTATATCATATATGCGCCGAATTCCTTCGCCAAAAAGTCAAATATCTTCGGCTGGAGAGTCTTTTCAGCCAAGAAAGGTTGCTGATAGAGATTTCTCAACACGGGCTACAAAACTGCTATTTCAGTTCAAAACCCCATGTTGAAGGTGAACTATTTCCTTTAAGTGAATCAGGGGTCAGGATACAACTAACTATGCCCATCACACGTCTGCCAGAAGGCTACGTAGCGTGTACACGGTGTTATAAGTCCATAGTCTTTTGCGAAATTGTGTATTTACTGTTACGAAATTATGGAAACGGTTACGAAATTGTGTATTTGCTGTTATCCAAGACCGTAGACGTGCTATGGTTGATGTGGTCATTAGCGGGCCTAATCGACCAATCACACAACGCTGTTGACTTTGTAAGCCAAACGATTGTAATTTGTGCCCGGCGTATTTGACTAGGCCTGATCACCTCAATTTAGGTACACCAATACTAATGGTGACCCATATTTGTACGTTGTTCGAATTCATTGCTTTCATCCCGTCAAGTTTTCGGAGCTGAGCTCCGCAGATACTCTATGTGTGCAGCAAGGGCCTGCGGGATCAGTAACGTGACGGTGTGTTTACAGGAAATCTGCAGCAACCCGCGGTTTATCACCAAAGGCGCCTCCCGTTTCGATGTTCAGCAGGGAGAACTGGGTAAGTAACACATTATTTTTTCTTTTACTTTTCCTGATTACAAATTTGCATGGTTTTTATGATATCAATGGCGGTATGGGGAAGATATGAGGAAGGTATTTAAAGGGAATAGGTCACATTGAAAGTTGTCTTGAAATTTGGCTATACGGGGTATTTCGAGCTGAAAAAAACTAATATGGCATTTGTTTGGACGAAAGATGGATATCCGTCAAAAAATGGGCATGTTTCTCTTTTCTCCTTCATGGCCATACAAACTTCATGACAATTATGATGTCATGCATATGGTGGCTTGTATATGTAAAACTAAACTATTGCACACAATAACGACGGACTTTAGGCATCTACACCCAGGCTGGTTGTAACGTAAACAACCGTTGTGAGGACCCGAAACAAGTTTCGGGCGCCCAAAACTTCTTCTTCTAAAAGGGGCCCACTAGTCCTGTGTCGAAATTACTTAGCGTAGCGAGGTAATTATTTCACCACAACCCGTTTTTCGATCTGCTCTATAAATTTGCTATCTCAGTTCAAAACCAGAGTTCGCCTTGGGATGGGCCTGGGCCGGGCTTCAACTTTAAGGATATCACTGGGCTCTGGATGGGCCTAGGCTTGACAATTTTGAAGTCATGTGCGCGTCGCACAAGCTCAGGTCAGAGCTCAAAAATATTTTAACCATCAGTTCACTTACACAGCAACACACTGTTGCTGTGGCTGTGTGTTTTTTTGGTTAGCATAGTTGGTTCATTGCTTCACATTTATAGTATACAAGTAAATATGCTAGGATAATGATTGCAAATTTTGTTAAAATAATTATATGCTTAATCTGAACGGGTCGGACTGGGCCTGGCCTCATTATTATGAATTTGACCGGGCCTGGTCCGGGTCTGGGCTTGGTGTTCATGGGCCTGGGCCGGGCCGAGCTGGGGGTTGGTGGGCCCATGGCGAACACTGTTCAACACCCCATGTTAAAGGTAAACTATTCCCTTTAACCATTTTACATTACGCTTCTGTCTGTCCTCAGGTGATTGCTGGCTTCTGGCGGCCGTCGCCAACATCACCCTGAACCAGGAGTTGTTTGCTCAGGTCGTGCCCGATGAACAGGAGATGGACGACGGATATGCCGGCATCTTCCACTTCAGGTACACGATGGCGAAAGAGTATAACTCTCTCAAATCCTAATGACTGCGTCCATGGCCGTAGCCAGAAATAAACCAGAACTGTCGAGTCATGCCAAAGACCTTGCTGGAGCGGAGGTCCGACCCACCCTACCCAGACACCATTGGTCATGCTAATAGCTTCTGAACAGCAGTAGCCTTCAGACCCACGGCAGCGCCCAGAAACAAACAAGTATATGCTGAACAAGTAAACAACCTGGGTAACGATGGTAAATGATTATGTCTGCCTGGAATGAATAAGTGAATGCATGAACGTACACTCCTGAAGAAGATGCTTCATCGGCGATGAATATCACCTCGACCTCATGCTATGACTGCACACTTACACCGTGACGACGAATAATTAACTGACAGCATACTGACGCGCTCGGTGCAATGCTGATGTATACATCTGGATAACACCGTTATATTTTGACGTCATAGCTGTGTACCGAAATACTCTGACGTCATAACTCAGTGCGAACCATCAGTGTACGACTGACAGTATTTCTATGTATACTCTATGTTGCTCTATGCTGCTCTACGTTGTTCTCACTTCTCTGTACCCGCCAGATCACTGTGTTATCTCCGTGTCCCTGGAGCCTGATCTGTATCGACGTCGTACTAACTGTGACCTGAGACCTCTGGCTGTCGCTCAGGTTCTGGCAAGTACGGCCGCTGGGCTGTGACCTGAGACCTCTGGCTGGTCCCTCAGGTTCTGGCAGTACGGCCGCTGGGCTGTGACCTGAGACCTCTGGCTGTCCCTCAGGTTCTGGCAGTACGGCCGCTGGGCTGTGACCTGAGACCTCTGGCTGTCCCTCAGGTTCTGGCAGTACGGCCGCTGGGCTGTGACCTGAGACCTCTGGCTGTCCCTCAGGTTCTGGCAGTATGGCCGCTGGGCTGTGACCTGAGACCTCTGGCTGTCCCTCAGGTTCTGGCAGTATGGCCGCTGGTGTGGATGTGATCACTGTTGTTATCTCCGTGTCCCTGCAGCCTGATCTGTATCGACGTCGTACTGACTGTGACCTGAGACCTTTGGCTGTCCCTCAGGTTCTGGCAGTACGGCCGCTGGGTGGATGTGGTGATCGACGACCGCCTGCCAAACCTACCACGGTCAGCTGTCCTTCATGCACTCACAGGACAACCGCGAGTTCTGGTCGGCACTCCTGGAGAAGGCCTACGCCAAGTAAGTGGAGACACAAGTGGACACACTGGGGTGGCGAAAACATTGTTTGCTGTTCGTTGTGAGATACGCAGCATTGCGCGCCCAATTGATTTGCACATTTTGCAGCTATGAGGCCAAAACATTAACTGGACATTGTAAAGTATTGAAGTCATCCAAAATTATGGACAACTGAATATTTTTTTGTGTGTGTGTACAAAACCGTATAATAAACGTAAATAAAATAAAACACATTTGCACGTCAACCTACAATGTTACATAAACGAACTTGTAAACATGTTGCATACCGTTTTTGGCGACAACCTACAGCAACCGCAAAAATAGTTAACCGGCGTGTTGTTCCTCAGACTGCACGGTTCGTACGAGGCTCTGAAGGGGCGGCACCACGTGTGAGGCGATGGAGGACTTCAGCGGCGGTGTGTGACCGGAGATGTACGACATCGACCAGGCGCCGGACAACCTGTTCCAGGTCATGTTGAAGGCCAACCAGCGACAGTCGCTCATGAGCTGCTCCATTGAGGGTGAGGCACTGCCGTGTTCGCTCAGTATGTAAGAAGCACCCCTTAGGCGATGGCTTGGCCCGGGGCTTAAGGTGAGGCGGATGTCACCAGATCGTGTGGACTTGACCTGGAGATAATTGGAAAAGCATGGGGCTCGATTGTATGCACGATATTTGGTTTCTTTGTTTTGACCTTTGTTGTTGAGTAATATTGGAAACGCACAAACATGAATATAATCGACATCATTACCATTTTGCTAATGTGGCATAAAGTTTGTAACCCGGCATTGGCTGGGGTCTCAGCCGAACGCCATTGGCTGGGGGGGGGGGGGGGGCGTTTTTCGCCCCCTGGTTATCTTCCGAACCAATAACCGCAGCGAGACGCGCAAGGCGGAAATCGAAAGCTTTTAATGAGATGCATCTAAAACATACACGAAATTGTCAAAATAATAAGGTCACATGTCAGGTCACGTTCAGGTCAAAGGTAAAAATTGAGATATTTTAGTTTTAGTGCCATACTTTCCATCCAAAAGCCTTAGATTGCGACTACTATCGCACAAAGTGCTCTCAAAGGTATAATACATATCCCCGCATAAGCAAAAGTGAAATTGTAAGCAAAGGTCAAGGTCACGATCAGGTCACACAAGGTCACTATTGGCAAGAGGTTTACGAAAGGTCATGCGACACATGTTTTATGGGTTATTTTACACGTACGATTCGATAGGGGCAGCTATTTTCATAATCTGACACCATATAATGTCAAGGTCAGGTCACATAAGGTCAAAGTTTGAAATGGATAAAACTAAATAAAAAAGGCATGTGTCTAGACCAGTTTTGTCTCAGACATACAGTGCTGACATTTATTTGTTTGTATCTGGTCACTAAAATCCCAAAAGCGCAATTAAAAATATGACGTCATGAGTTGCTCATACTCAGGGAGCGATAAGTCAGTCAAAAATAAATGTATTGCTTTTAAATTTGGTTTGGGTATTGTCCACATGTGGTTCTTCAACATATCTTCCGCTTTTTGTCTTCAAAATGTGTGAAATTTGTTTTTTTGAGGGCATTCAAAAAACACTTTATTTTTTATTTTGGGAGGTCAAAAACCAAACTTTGCCAAACAGTCCGAGATAGCCATTTTTTAGCCCTTGCCATTTTCTATCTTTTGACGTTTTTCGATTGCATTTTGCTCTAAATATGGCATTTGTACGGTCTGCTAAAGTTTAGCTGATTTTTGTTTGTCTCACTAAATTCGCAATATTTCGAAACATTGTTGACGAAATTTCTTCATTTGTACACAGAAGACGTATAATTGATGTAGAAGAAGTACCTGAAGTTTCACGTCGATAGCGCTATTAGATTTTGAACTATTGCGAAAGTTCTTCAGGGGGGCGAAAAACGCCCCCTCCCAGCCAATGGCGGGTTAAGAGACATTACGGGTTGTTCTACCAATAAATGATGTGCCAACGGGCTAATAAACTTACTGGGCATTGTTACAAACATAATAGTATTTTAACAAGCATCTTAACAATGAGTTGACGAAGATTAATAAGCGCGTTATATAACTTCACATAACGTCAAAGACGAGCTCAGATTGTGTGCCAAATTCCAGTGCAGCCATCCTTAATTCTTTTAAAATTTACCTCTTTTGAGAATATTTGATGTTTTTGCTTGGTGCCGTGGTCCTCACATAGCTCAGCGCAGTTCGTTTTATTAAGTTTTGTATTTAATTTGTTACTTGGAAGCGACCCAGGCCGCTTCTAATAGGGCCAAGGTCAGGGCGAGGTGTTGACACTTGACGGTCACAGACGCGTGGTAAACACACAACATGAAGGGGAGCCGTTATAAACTATCAACGGTGAGATACTTCAGGATCTGAGATTAATTGTTTAGGGCGTTTCTAATATTGAGAGGGATCTCAACTGTAGCTGTCAAAAAGAGTCACTACTAGCAGGGGTGTAGCTTCTCCAGAAAAGTTTGGGGGGAGGGGGAGGGGGCTGAGCTGGGAAAAATCGTTTAACCCGCGCTTGACCGGGGGGTGGGGGGGGGGGGGGGGGGCGGGCAAATATTGTCCCCCCTGAGAAGAGTTTTCGCGATAGCTCAAAATACAAAGGGTTATCAACGTGACACTTTGGGTACATTCTCCTACATCATCTGTACATCTTCTGTGCGACAATGAAGCAATTTCGTCGATAATTGTTTTAGATATAACAAATTTAGTGACCTCACTACAAACGAGTTTTACGATAAAATCAGCTACACTTTAACAGGCCGTACAAAGACCATTTTTTTTTGCAAAATGCAATAAAAAACGTCAAAAGATAGCAAATCTCACGGCCTACGAAATTGCTATCACAGATTATTGCAAATATTGTTTTTGGACCCCCAAAATACAAATAACATTTTCGGAAAAATGTCCACGAAATCAAAATTTTTCGAAGATGTTAAAAAACGGAACATATGTTAGAGAACTACATATGGATAATACCAAAACCAAATTTCAAAGCAATATCTTCGTTTATGACTGACTTATGGCTCTATAAGCAATAGTAACTCATGACGTCTTATTTTGCAATTGCGTTTTGTTTTGTCTTTTATTGACCAGATATAGACAAATAAATACCAGCACTGTATTTCTGAGACAAAGCATGTATAGAAACATGCCTCTTTTATTTATATTTATCAATTTCAAATTTTGACCATGTGTGACCTGAACTTGACCTAAGCTTGACACTGACTTCACTTAAATGAGGTCAGCTGGTAAAATGACCATCACTATCGAATTCGACGTGTACAATAGCCCATAAAACATGTATTGCATGACTTTCGAAATTTTCTGCGCATAGTGACCTTTTGTGACCTGACCTTGACCTTGACCTTTAACAACAATATCATTTTAGCTTATGCGGGATGTGTATTATACTTTTGGGAGGATTTTGGGTGATCATGGTCACAATCAAAGGCTTTGGATGGAAGTATGGTCCATAAACTCAAAGGCTTCCATTTTTACCTTTGACCCGACCTTGACCTGATATGTGACCTCAATGTGAAAATTTCAAGTATGCCTTAGATGCGTCTCATTGAGAGCTTTCGAATTCCGCGTTGCGCGTCTAGCTGCGATCATTGGTTCCGGAGATACCGAGGGGGTAATATTTCCCCCCCCCCCACTCCCCGGTCAATGGTGTTCTGCTGAGACCCCGGTCAAGCACGGGTTAAAGTACCATCAAAATCCACAAAAATACAGATTTCTCCCCGGATTTGACCCACTTCCTCGTCCAAGTTGGGGGGGGGGGGGGCTGAAGCCAAGTGGGGGGGGGGGGGGGGCTGAAGCCAAGTTGGGGGGGGGGGGCTGAAGCCCCTCAACTGAATAGGATCCTACACCCCTGACTACTAAGTTGGAGATGTTAACTGAGAGAAAGCAAAGTTGTCAACGCTTCACCGCCATGCTGAACATATTGCGCATTGTGGGCTATCTAGTTTTACAAAGAGTTCTGAAGCATAAGCAATAAGCGTCCAAAGAACGGAAATGCCATTCAATTCAAAATATCTAATAATATTTTCAAAGTTGAGTGTTTGACACCCAAAAGCACAAACAAAAATTCTGTAAAAAAAAATCAGCCAAGAACTGAAAATATGTTTTAGAAATAATTATTATGTACCCGCCAATCAAATTTTACATTGATATCTGCATAACTCGCGGTTTTCTGGAAGTTCAACTAGGATAACGTTGATACCGATCGTAGGCGGAGTCGCGCCGCCGGCATTAGCGTTTGAATAGTACTGATCACTCTCGGTGACCGTGACATGTCAGTCGTAACGTAAGTGAATATTACTCAATTACAGGGAGTATCGATGATTTCGGATGTGCGCCGCTGTTAGGCTACGGTTAAAGGGATATTGTCACCTCCGGAGGATTTCTAAAAAGCAACTTAAATGAATAGTGGGGATCAACAATCGTGTATGCTTTAGCTCAAACTTGCTCCTGCAGCACCTAAAGCAGGGTATCGGCAATTTTGTTTCTGACTCCAAAACGTTGGGCCCAGCTGTGCTCAGTACTAGATTCATGATGGCCGCTCTCATCCAGTTTGGCTGTGAAATTGGCGCCCGCCCAAAGCCGAAGCGTCCGAATTCGCCGAGATATGACCTTGAAAAGTATATGTGTTATAAGGAATTGGTCACAAATCTCCCAAAGTCGAGCCATAGCCATTCTTGCTGTTTTATTCATGTTTTACTATGAAAGAGGCCATGGCTGTTAAAAATATAATTAACTGTATACCCACTTTAGTTTTAAAGTGCACTGACGGAATGGTGATGTTGAGTTTGCAATATTCAAAAGCAAATCATAGTCCGCAAAGAAGTGATTCTAAATAGTGATGAGGCAACTTCAATTTTACGAATGTGTGTCAATCATTAGTGGTGCAAAAAGCAAATGTATTTTTTTATCTAATGGGGGAGTTTAGGGAACCAAATCTTGCAGGTGAAATCGGACACGCTTAATCTACCGATATACACCAACAACTCCATTTTGGCCTGTGAGGTGGCAATATCTCTTTAATCGGGAGCACATCCCTGAAGCGGTCGCCCCGGGATTCGAACCCGGGACCTCTAACCCGGGTAAACACGCTCGTGAGCTAACCGATCCGCCATGCTGGCGATTTCCCATTACACGACCCTGTCGCTATCGACAAGATCCCTCTCCAGCCACCTCTGCGCCTCCCTTATAGCAATTTGAACCTAGACCTGACCTGGACCTGATCTATAACGACCTCTAAATCCAATTTAAAGATATGATCTGGACTCGCATCACTGAGAGGTTTCGAATGATGCCTTACGTAGTGAAATCATACTCTGAAATTCAGCAGATAAGCAGGGGGCAGAAACTGACCCCCTAAGCTGGGGGCGGGTTAAGCTAGTGATAAGTATGACCGCCACACAAATAAAATCAGTGATGTTTTTGTTCCATCCTATATTCTTTCGGGATCCATGCACTGCACATTGCACACGCCACGAGGTATATAGTGCATATACGACGAGGTATATAGTGCATAGTGCATACGCCACGAGGCATACAGGTATATTCGAGGTATATTCGCAGCAAACGCCACGAGGTATACAGGTATATTCGAGGTATATTCGTAGCATACGCCACGAGGTATACAGGTATATTCGAGGTATATTCGTAGCATACGCCACGAGGTATACAGGTATATTCGAGGTATATTCGCAGCAAACGCCACGAGGTATACAGGTATATTCGAGGTATATTCGCAGCATACGCCACGAGGTATACAGGTATATTCGCAGCATTGGCTCCGTGGACTTGGCCTAAGCCTCTTTTTGTAGGCCGGTTGGTTGTGGGCTTAGCGACTCCACCTGAGAAGCTACTACTAAGTGAAACACATCACCGCGACTGGGATCAGTTCTGTGACGTCACACTCCTGGACGCTCCACTGGCAGTCATCGACGGTTTGCTCAGATCCAGAGCATGTGAATTTATAATTGTGGACGCGGTGATTCTCATATAGCTCACCATGGTACTGCTTCACTCGGCCGCGGCCGAAGCCAAGACTGCGGCAGAGCACCGCGGCATCGGTTTCAGTCATGTTACCGCATATCAGGTAGGGTCTCCACCATTCGGGGTCAGCAATCTCGACATTGCCCGCCTGACAGGTTCTATCCGCCAGTCTGAGGCTGTAGTCATATGTCGTTTTCGTCTCTGCACATCGACACATGCCGGGGAATCTGGCGAAGTAGCTGTGACGAGAGGTGCGACGAGAACAGAACAGCCTCTCGGATGTGACGGCGCACTGCTCCTCAGACATGCACACCTCGTTGTAAGCTGCACCAGGGCGACACTCTGCCGCATCGCTCTGCCACAGTCCAGGGGCGCAGGTGCACACGTTGTCCACGCACGTGGAGTTGACCGTGCGGACCAGACACTCGTCGGTAGTGTTGCACGGCTCTGAGAGCTGCGGGTACGGCCGGCAGGTGGCGTTGTTGTCGTTCCAGAAGCCGTGGCCGCAGGAGCACCGGCTGTCAGCGCAGACCGAGCGCTCCACCAGGACCGTGCAGTCGTAGGAGATCGTGCAGGCTTCCGAGAGGCGTGGTCGCCGGCACGCCGACTCGTTGTCGTTCAGGAATCCTTGCGAACCCACGCAAACGTTGTCGGCGCATGTGGAGTTTGCCACGGCGCCTTGGCAGTCGGCGTCGCGTCGGCAGTGTTCAGAGAGACGTGGGTACGGCCGGCACGCGCCTACCGCCACCTCCTGCAGGCCCGCGCCGCACACACAGCGGCCATCGCTGCTGCAGACTGCGTCGGCTCGGAGGTCGCTGCAGTCCTGGTCACCACGACACGGCGCCCCGAGCACCTGGCCCTGTTGAACGTGCTGACGATTTGGAGGAGCGTCGAGCTTGCTGGACAGAGCAGTCAGGGCCTCCACCATGCCGTCCAGTCGGTTTGAGATGCGGGAGAACATGGCGTCTTGTTGGCTTGAGATGCGGGATAAAATGCCGTCCAAATCTCGCCGCTGGTCGACGAGAACAGACAGGAGTTTCTCCAAGTCTCCCAGGCGCCTCGCCACGGCAATGTTGACGGCTTCCTCGACGAATACCCCAGGGGCAGACCCCACAGCTTCCTCGGCGTCTTCCTGTGTCACCTCCAGCGGGCCAGCTCTGGGCGGGCGCCCGTCTCTCTCCGACAGGACGGGCCGAACACTCACCAGCAGAACACAGAGCAGCACCAGTGGCCGCATCTTGGAGAAGCTTGCTGAGTTGGCTGCGGCCGCAGCCCGTGTCACGCACCTGGCGAACCAACAGACTCCAACCACAGCTGTATTGCTCCTGTTGATATCGAGCTCCAACCACGACACAGCCGTCACTGGCGAGACTCTGATCTTACTCGCGACAGATACACGTTCCACCGTACAGTGTTTGTGTATTTGTTTAGAGTACAGCTGACAGAGCAGCGGCGGATCCAGAATTCGGTCATTGGGCCGACACGTAACAATAGTGGCCCCTCAGACTTCGGTGGTCCCGCTCTACCTCGGTGGACCCTTCCCAAAATGGTTCTCAGTAGCAAAGGCGGAGCCAAGGGATGGGGGGGGGGCAACGGGGCCATGGCTCCCCAAGACTGTTCAATGGGGGCCAAACTATGTTTTGGACCCCTAATACGTGAAGTCTAATATATGCTATACTGTTGCTGACGGGCTGACGATGCGCTCTAAATGCGACTCCGTCAACAAAAATGCGACTCCGTCAACAATTTCTTCGCTGACGGCTGATGATTTGCTACCCCCCCGGTCAACAACTTTTCGCTGACGGCTGACGGCCTGCTACTGCCCTCCCCCCCCCCGCTCAACAACTTTTTGGAAATACGCCACTGGATTCCCCCCCACCCCCCCCCCCCCCAAAAGACACGCCCTGGTACTCAGCTTGCATGCACAATTTGTACTGCCTCAGCTTGCATCTGAATTTGTATGTATACTGTATAGAAAGTTGAAATGATTGCGAGAAGTTGCCCGTGCAAAAAAAAAAACTTTACAACCATGACATATTTTAATTTTGATTTAGTTAATTTCAACTTAACACGGAAGTCAATTTTGCTTTCCTTCTGTGCTTGCGACAATCAATATACCTTCCCCAGCAAACACTGCATCACAGATAATTCACGTTAACTCAGGTCCTGACGTGGAAATACAGTGACCACCATCTACAATAACCATCTACAGTGACCACCGTCTTTATCGCTCTCCCCAGCCGGACCCGTACGTGGCTGAGGCGGAGATGTCGAATGGTCTCATCAAGGGTCACGCCTACTCCGTGACCAAGGCCTGCCTGGCCGATATAGAGACGCCGCGCACACAGGGCAAGATCCCGATGGTGCGCATCCGAAACCCCTGGGGCAACGAGGCCGAGTGGAAGGGCGCCTTCTCCGACAAGTAAGTTGACGTGTTATATATCGTGGAAGGGCGCCTTTTCCGACAAGTAAGCTAACTTGCTATTGTGAAGGTGATATTTCTCTGACAAGACAGTGAACGTGTTACCTTTCACCGACAAGTGAGCGAAGGTGTTATCATGTTGTCGTGCTGTGTTTGCTTAACTGATTTGAACAGGTGTGCCGCGCCGGGCCCAGGTTTTGTATCAGAGTGATACTTCCGCTTAAAGCGACCACTATGGGCTGCCGAGGCCTGTTGGCTCTCAAGGTCTGCTGTGTCATAAGCTGTCGAACATGTCTTATGTTTCGGAAAAAGAGAATATGCCCATTTTCTATTTTTAGAACATCCCGTTGCCGTTTTATTTTACTCATACAATAACAAGGGTAATTTAACAACCAAGATGTCGCTATTTTGAGTTTGCTCCACTGTTCATACGCAAATTGGGCCCGTCTTTCGCCGACCAATATTCATTTAACCCGCGCGGCGCTGGGGTCTCCATCCGAACGTGCGGCGCTGGGGGGGGGGTAAATTTTATCCCCCCTCGTATCTTCCGAACCAATAACCGCAGCGAGATGCGCAAGGCGGGGATCGAAAGCTCTCAGTGAGAACAATCTAACGCATGCCCGAAAATATTAACATAAGGTCACATGTCAGGTCACGGTCAGGTCAAGTGTCAAAATGTAAGTATTTGGGTTTTTGGGCTATACTTTCCATCCAAAGCCTTGTATTGCAACTATTATCTCACAAAGTGCTCCCAAATGTATAATGCATCTCCCGCATAAGTAAAAGTGAAATTTTAAGCAAAGGTCAAGGTCAGGTCACAAAAGGTCACAGGTCTACGAAAGCCATGCGACACATGTTGTATGGGTTATTTTACACATATAATTCGATAGAAGCAGCCATTTTCACAGCTTGACACCATATAATCGCCCTCAGGTCAAGGTCAGGTCACAATAAGGTACAAATTTGAAATTGATTAATCTAAATAAACATTGCATGTTTCTAGACTAGTTTTGTCTTCGAAATACAGTGGTGGCATTTATTTGTCTGTATCTGGTCAGTAAAAGCCAAAAAACGCAATTTTAAAAGATGACGTCATGAGTTACTTATACTTAGAGAGCCATAAGTCAGTCAAAAATAAAGAAATTGCTTTGAAATTTGGTTTGAACATCGTTCATACTCGGTTCTCTAATATATCTTCCGTTTTTTTGAAAATCTTCAAACAAAAAACTTTTGTGGAAATTCTTCCCCAAAAATCAGCTTTTTGCATTTTTGGGGGTCAAAAACCCAACATTTTGAACATCTGAGATAGCCATGTTAAAGACAATGTTATTTGCTTTCTTTTGACGCCTTTTATTTGCGATTTGCATCAACACGCTATTTTCTACGATTTGTCCAACATTTAACGTTTTTTCACCAAAAATGACATGACATGACGTCACTAAAACGTCATTATCTCCTCAAAATTCTCACAAATTTCAAAAAATTGTAATACAAGATGTAGAATTGATGTACCATAAGGTACCGAAAGTTTCATTTTGATATCTGTCATAGTTTTCAAGTTATGGAGAAAATCCGGGAGGGGGGGTAAAATTTACCCCCCAGCGCCGCGCGGGTTAAATGACTAGGTGGGCGTGGTCTATTTGAAAGCTGACCAGCAGAGCTCTGCCTCCGTGGAACGTTCTGGGTTGTCGGGTCCGTCAGATGCGTCGACAGCCCGCCTGGCTGGCGTCCAGTTAAAACACGGCCTGCGCTGCCTGCCATCCAGTCAAATAAAAACAGCCTGCTTGGCCTGTCATAACATTCCATAACGTCAGGAATAATCAGACTCACCATGTGTGCCGGGCCCAGGTACAGGCCAACAGTGCTGGTCCCGCATCGGTCAAGGTCAGGTATAGTAAAATCTTATGGCAACGAAGCAATAGCGATATAGCAAGCAACGAAGTAGCTTGCAGCATAGCAGCTAGCAGTAGCATAGCAGCATAGCAGATGTCCGTGAAGTTAGCGTCGGATTCGGATTCGAATTCAGCGTCGAGTAGCGATTCACCTCAACATCTGGTTACAGGTCAATTGGGGCACACTGATCACGAAAATAACATTTATTTTGACATTCAAGGTCATCTTCAAGGTCATTTTCAAGGTCAAAGGACGGGGCGCCTCAAAACGCCTTTAATGGTTGCTCCAATTGCAAAAATAATGGTCTCATTCGATTCCCCGGGTCCATATCTAACCTCCGCATTGGCAACCTCACGCGTGCCTTATATCCTTGAGACCATACAAGGTTCTGAAAGGACGGGGCGCCTCAAAACGCCTTTAAGGGTTGCTCCAATTGCAAAAATAATGGTCTCAATCGATTCCCCGGGTCCATATCTAACCTCCGCATTGGCAACCTCACGCATGCCTTATATCCTTGAGACCATAAAAGGTTCTCAAAGGACGGGGCGCCTCAAAAGGCCCTTAACGGCTGTTCCAATTGCAAAAACAATGGTCTCAGTCGATTCCTCAGGTCCATATCTAACCTCCGCATTAGAAACCTCACGCGTGCCTCATATACTTGAAACCATAAAAGGTTCTCAAAGGACGGGGCGCCTCAAAACGCCTTTAAGGGTTGCTCCAATTGCAAAAATAATGGTCTCAATCGATTCCCCGGGTCCATATCTAACCTCCGCATTGGCAACATCACGCGTGCCTTATATCCTTGAGACCATAAAAGGTTATCAAAGGACGGAGCGCCTCAAAACGCCCTTAACGGCTGTTCCAATTGCAAAAACAATGATCTCAGTCGATTCCTCAGGTCCATATCTAACCTCCGCATTAGAAACCTCACGCGCACCTCATATCCTTGAGACCATAAAAGGTTCTCAAAGGACGGGGCGCCTCAAAACGGCTTTAAGGGTTGCTCCAATTGCACAAATAATGGTCTCAATCGATTCCCCGGGTCCATATCTAACCTGCGCATTGGCAACCTCACGAGTGCCTTATATCCTTGAGACCATAAAAGGTTCTCAAAGGACGGGGCGCCTCAAAACGCCCTTAACGGCTCTTCCAATTGCAAAAGCAATGGTCTCAGTCGATTCCTCAGGTCCATATCTAACCTCCGCATTAGAAATCTCACGCGTGACTTATATCCTTGAGACCATAACAGGTTCTCAAAGGACGGGGCGCCTCAAAACGCCTTTAAGGGTTACCCCAATTGCACAAATAATGGTCTCAATCGATTCTCCGGGTCCATATCTAACCTCCGCATTAGCAACCTCACGCGTGCCTTATATCCTTGATACCATAAAAGGTTCTCAAAGGACGGGGCGCCTCAAAACGCCTTTAAGGGTTGCTCCAATTGCAAAAATAATGGTCTCAATCGATTCCCCGGGTCCATATCTAACCTCCGCATTGGCAGCCTCACGCGTGTCTTATATCTTTGATACCATAAAAGGTTCTCAAAGGACGGGGTGCCTCAAAACGCCCTTAACGGCTGTTCCAATTGCAAAAACAATGGTCTCAGTCGATTCCTCAGGTCCATATATAACCTCCGCATTGGCAACCTCACGCGTGCCTTATATCCTTGCGACCATAAAAAGGTTCGTAAAGGTCGGGGCGCCTCAAAACGCACTTAACGGCTGTTCCAATTGCAAAAACAATGGTCTCAGTCGATTCCTCAGGTCCATATCTAACCTCCGCATTAGAAACCTCACGCGTGCCTCATATCCTTGAGACCATAAAAGGTTCTCAAAGGACGGGGCGCCTCAAAACGCCCTTAACGGCTGTTCCAATCACAAAAACAATGGTCTCAGTCGATTCCTCAGGTCCATATCTAACCTCCGCATTAGAAACCTCACGCGTGCCTCATATCTTTGAGACCATAAAAGGTTCTCAAAGGACGGGGCGCCTCAAAACGCCTTTAAGGGTTGCTCCAATTGCAAAAATAATGGTCTCAATCGATTCCCCGGATCCATAGCTAACCTCCGCATTGGCAGCCTCACGCGTGCCTTATATCCTTGAGACCATAAAAGGTTATCAAAGGACGGGGCGCCTCAAAACGCCCTTAACGGCTGTTCTAATTGCAAAAACAATGGTATCAGTCGATTCCTCAGGTTGATATCTAACCTCCGCATTAGAAACCTCACGCGTGCCTTATATCCTTGAGACCATAAAAGGTTCTCAAAGGACGGGGTGCCTCAAAACGCCCTTAACGGCGGTTCCAATTGCAAAAACAATGGTCTCAGTCGATTCCTCAGGTCCATATTTAACCTCCGCATTATAAACCTCACGCGTGCCTCATATCCTTGAGACCATAAAAGGTTCTCAAAGGACGGGGCGCCTCAAAACGCCTTTAAGGGTTGCTCCAATTGCAAAAATAATGGTCTCAATCGATTCCCCGGATCCATATCTAACCTCCGCATTGGCAGCCTCACGCGTGCCTTATATCCTTGAGACCATAAAAGGTTCTCAAAGGACGGGGCGCCTCAAAACGCCTTTAAGGGTTGCTCCAATTGGTCCAATTGGTCTCAATCGATTCTCCGGGTCCATATCCAACCTCTGCATTGGCAACCTCACGCGTGCATTATATATTTGAGACCATAAAAGGTTCTCAAAGGACGGGGCGCCTCAAAACGCCCTTAACGGCTGTTCTAATTGCAAAAACAATGGTCTCAGTCCATTCCTCAGGTCCATATTTAACCTCCGCATTGGCAACCTCATGCGTGCCTTATATCCTTGAGACCATACAAGGTTCTCAAAGGACGGGGTGCCTCAAAACGCCCTTAACGGCTGTTCCAATTGCAAAAAATGGTCTCAATCGATTCCCTGGGTACATATCTAACCTCCGCATTGACAACCTCACGCGTGCCTTATATCCTTGAGACCATAAAAGGTTCTCAAAGGACGGAGCGCCTCAAAATGCCCTTAACGGCTGTTCCAATTGCAAAAACAATGGTCTCAGTCGATTCCTCAGGTCCATATCTAACCTCCGCATTAGAAACCTCACGCGTGCCTCATTCTTGAGACCATAAAAGGTTCACAAAGGACGGGGCGCCTCAAAACGCATTTAACGGCTGTTCCAATTGCAAAAGCAATGATCTCAGTCGATTCCTCAGGTCCATATCTAACCTCCGCATTAGAAACCTCACGCGTGCCTCATATCCTTGAGACCATAAAAGGTTCTCAAAGGACGGGACACCTCCAAACGCCTTTAAGGGTTGCTCCAATTGCAAAAATACTGGTCTCAATCGATTCCTCAGGTCCATATCTAACCTCCGCATTGGCAACCTCATGCGTGCCTTATATCCTTGAGACCATAAAAGGTTCTCAAAGGACGGGGCGCCTCAAAACGCCCTTAACGGCTGTTCCAATTGCAAAAACAATGGTCTCAGTCGATTCCTCAGGTCCATATCTAACCTCTGCATTGGAAACCTCACGCGTGCCACACATCCTTGAAACCATAAAAGGTTCTCAAAGGACGGGGCGCCTCAAAACGCCTTTAAGAGTTGCTCCAATTGCAAAAATATTGGTATCAGTCGATTCCCCTGGTCCATATCTAACCTCCGCATTGGCAACCTCACGGACCCGGGGAATCGATTGAGACCATTATGTTTGCAATTGGAGCAACCCTTAAAGGCGTTTTGAGGCGCCCCGTCCTTTGAGAACCTTTTATGGTCTCAAGGATACGAGGCATGCGTGAGGTTTCTAATGCGGAGGTTAGATATGGACCTGAGGAATCGACTGAGACCATTGCTTTTGCAATTGGAACAGCCGTTAAGGGCGTTTTGAGGCGCCCGTCCTTTGAGAACCTGTTATGGTCTTAAGGATATAAGGCACGCGTGAGGTTGTCAATGCGGAGGTTAGATATCGACCCGGGGAATCGATTGAGACCATTATTTTTGCAATTGGAGCTAATCTTAAAGGCGTTTTGAGGCGCTCCGTCCTTTGAGAACCTTTTATGGTCTCAAGGATATGAGGCACGCGTGAGGTTTCTAATGCGAAGGTTAGATATGGACCTGAGGAATCGACTGAGACCAATGTTTTTTGCAATTGGAACAGCCGTTAAGGGCGTTTTGAGGCGCCCCGTCCTTTGAGAACCTTTTATGGTCTCAAGGATATAAGTCACGCGTGAGCTTGCCAATGCGGAGGTTAGATATGGACCCGGGGAATCGATTGATACCATTATTTTTGCAATTAAAGCAACCCTTAAAGGCGTTTTGAGGCGCCCGTCCTTTGATAACTTTTTATGGTCTCAATGATATAAGGCACGCGTTAGGTTTATAATGCGGAAGTTAGATATGGACCTGAGGAATCGACTGAGACCATTGTTTTTGCAATTGGAACAGCCATTAAGGGCGTTTTGAGGCGCCCCGTCCTTTGAGAACCTTTTATGGTCTCAAGAATATAAGGCACGCGTGAGGTTGCCCATGCGGAGGTTAGATATGGACCCGGGGAATCGATTGAGACCATTATTTTTGCAATTTGAGCAACCCTTAAAGGCGTTTTGAGGCGCCCCGTCCTTTGAAGAACCTTTTATTGTCTCAAGGATATGAGGCACGCTTGAGGTTTCTAATGCGGAGGTTAGATATGGACCTGAAGAATCGACTGAGACCATTGTTTTTGCAATTGGAACAGCCGTTAAGGGCGTTTTGAGGCGCCCCGTCCTTTGAGAACCTTTTATGGTCTCAAGGATATGAGGCACGCGTGAGGTTTCTAATGCGGAAGTTAGATATGGACCTGAGGAATCGACTGAGACCATTGTTTTTGCAATTGGAACAGCCGTTAGGGGCGTTTTGAGGCACCCCGTCCTTTGAGAACCTTTTATGGTCTCAAGGATATAAGGCACGCGTGAGGTTGCCAATGCGGAGGTTAGATATGGACCCGGGGAATCGATTGAGACCATTTTTGCAATTGGAGCAACCCTTAAAGGCGTTTTGAGGCGCCCCTTCCTTTGAGAACCTTTTATGGTCTCAAGAATATGAAGCACGCGTGAGGTTTCTAATGCGGAGGTTAGATATGGACCTGAGGAATCGACTGAGACCATTGTTTTTGCAATTGGAACAGCCGTTAAGGGCGTTTTGAGGCGCCCCGTCCTTTGAGAACCTTTTATGGTCTCAAGGATATAAGGCACGCGTGAGGTTGCCAATGCGGAGGTTAGATATGGACCCGGGGAATCGATTGAGACCATTTTTGCAATTGGAACAACCCTTAAAGGCGTTTTGAGGCGCCCCTTCCTTTGAGAACCTTTTATGGTCTCAAGAATATGAAGCACGCGTGAGGTTTCTAATGCGGAGGTTAGATATGGACCTGAGGAATCGACTGAGACCATTGTTTTTGCAATTGGAACAGCCGTTAAGGGCGTTTTGAGGCGCCCCGTCCTTTGAGAACCTTTTATGGTCTCAAGGATATAAGGCACGCGTGAGGTTGCCAATGCGGAGGTTAGATATGGACCCGGGGAATCGATTGAGACCATTATTTTTGCAATTGGAGCAACCCTTAAAGGCGTTTTGAGGCGCCCCGTCCTTTGAGAACCTTTTATGGTCTCAAGGATATGAGGCACGCGTGAGGTTTCTAATGCGGAGGTTAGATATGGACCTGAGGAATTGACTGAGACCATTGTTTTTGCAATTGGAACAGCCGTTAAGGGCGTTTTGAGGCGCCCCGTCCTTTGAGAACCTTTTATGGTCTCAAAGATATAAGGCACGCGTGAGGTTGCCAATGCGGAGGTTAGATATGGACCCGGGGAATCGATTTAGATCATTATTTTTGCAATTGGAGCAACCCTTAAAGGCGTTTTGAGGCGCCCCGTCCTTTGACCTTGAAAATAGCCTTGAAGATGACCTTGAATGTCAAAATAAATGTTATTTTCGTGATCAGCGAGCCCCAATTGACCTGTAACCAGATTTTGAAGTGAATCGCTACTCGACGCTGAATTCGAATCCGAATCCGACGCTAACTTCACGGACATGCATAGCAGCTAGTATTTAGCATAGCAACGAAGCAAAATCTTAATAGTGCATTGTACGTTGTTGAACCGGCTTTTCCAAGCAACGGTACAGCCCAGGGACTAGTTAACCCGCCATTGGCTGGGGGGTTCGCCCCCCCCGGACTTTCGGACTTTCGCAATAGCTCAGAAACTAATAGCGCTATCGACGTGAAACTTCAGGTACCTTCTCCTACATCCATTATACGTCTTTTGTGCGAAAATAAAGACATTTGGTCTATTTTTTTCTCTCGGAATTTAGCGAATTTAGTGACGTCACTACACACGAGTTTGATACAAAAATCAGCTAAAATTTGTCAGGCCGTAGAAATGCCATATTTAAAGCAAAATACAATCGAAAAACGCCCAAAGATAGAAAATTGCAAGGGCTACAAACTGGCTATTTCGCATTTGTGAGAAGAAAAATATGTTTTTTGACCCCTACAAATTCATTTTTTTTTTAAATGCCCTAAAAATCTACATTTTCAAATATTAAAAATAACGGAACATATGCTGAGAAACCACATGTAGACAATACCGAAACCAAATTTAAAGGCGATATCTTTATTTTTGACCGACTTATCGCTCCCTAAGTATGAGTAACTCCCCCCCCCCCTTGGCTACGTGCCTGGACACGACAAAGAGATAAATACACATTTCATTGAAGTACTCACTTCGAATGCATTGCGGTGCAGCATAACATCAAGGATTGTAATGGGGCACAGTCTACCAGTGACTGGTGTAAGGCGGCACAGTCTACCAGTGACTAGTGTAAGGCGGCACAGTCTACCAGTGACTGGTGTAATGCGGCACAGTCTACCAGTGACTAGTGTAAGGTGGTACAGTCTACCAGTGACTGGTGTAAGGCGGCACAGTCTACCAGTGACTGGTGTCAGGCGGCACAGTCTACCAGTGACTGGTGTAAGGCGGCACAGTCTACCAGTGACTGGTGTAAGGCGGTACAGTCTAACAGTGACTGGTGTAAGGTGGCACAGTCTACCAGTGACTGGTGTAAGGCGGCACAGTCTGCCAGTGACTAGTGTAATGCGGCACAGTCTACCAGTGACTAGTGTAATGCGGCACAGTCTACCAGTGACTAGTGTAAGGCGGTGCAGTCTACCAGTGACTGGTGTAATGCGGCACAGTCTATCAGTGACTAGTGTAAGGCGGTGCAGTCTACCAGTGACTGGTGTAAGGCGGCACAGTTTACCAGTGACTGGTGTAAGGTGGCACAGTCTACCAGTGACTGGTGTAAGGCGGTGCAGATTACCAGTGACTGGTGTAAGGCGGTGCAGTCTACCAGTGACTGGTGTAAGGCGGCACAGTCTACCAGTGACTGGTGTAAGGCGGTGCAGTCTATACCAGTGACTTGTGTAAGGCGGTGCAGTCTACCAACTACTATTGCATGCTGCTACGACAGGAACTGGGAACATATTAAATGATCTAACAGAACGGCATTCAGCTTAAGTTATCGAGATGCTTTGCTGAACATACTTTATATTTATCAGATCAACTGAATGGAACTACATCCCAGAAGAGACAAGAAAGGAGCTCGGCCTGACTTTCGACACAGACGGAGAGTTCTGGATGACTTTCAAAGACTTCACCAGGAACTTCCAGGTAAATATCTTCGGCATTCCCTGACTACATTGTCTACGATCATTCCGTACCTATTCTTAGGTATCTTTGACTGAGATAAACAGACTTGTAAACGATTCATGGTGAATCGATTAACGATTCAAGAATCACACCATTTGACGAAGAATCACAGGTGAATCGATTCCTTTTAGGCAAACATCAATGTGAATCAAGAATCTAATCATTGCGCTGCGAAGAATCACCAAAGAATCACCAAATGAATCGATTCAAACTGATTCTACGGAAAAAAAAATATGAGTTTCATATTGCAGGAAGTAGGTACTAACCTACGAAGGCTCTGTTGGTAAATGGTAGTTCATGAAACCCTGCCAACAGAGCATTCATGATGCCTGACTTAGGCAATCATACCTATTACCTGCTTATCTACTGAGATCATAATTGCCTGGGAGAAGACTGCAGAGCATAACATTAAACACAATCAACAATGGAATGGTAAGGTCAGACAGAACAACGAAGATCTCAACCAATCTTATGCATAACTTATTGGAATTGGAAATAGCAAACTCACTTGCAAGTCTTATACCTAGGTAGTACTTGACTGTGAAGCTGCTTGATGCCGTACGGGGGAAAGACAAACACATGTCGTAAGTCAAAGTACTAACAGTTCTAAGTAAGAAGATATGTTTGATTGAGCCTATGGTCTTGTTTAACCATATTCTAACTTCTGTTATATAATTCCTGAATTGTCGTATATGCGTCATATTCGAAATAGATTTGAAACATCAAGAATGTTTGTTTAACAGCATATTACATATCCGATAGGTAAATATTCTGGACATACACAAATAACAAAATAGTTTATATATTGTTTTTGTTTTGTTTTGTTTTGGTTTATTTCAATCATCATCAACGGGCCAATCAAACCCACTTATAGATGAAGTCACAAACGTAGCGAAACACACGCTAAAACACAAACATACCAACCTAAAAGACACCATACAACATGTGATATAAAATGCGACATAAGACAAAGACATGAGATATTAAGTGGGTACATGACTAGACTGAACACAAAAATACATGCGGCCTACCTAAAAGACATGACCTATGATATATAAAACACTATGACTACACTGACTAAGAGTATTGTAGTGGAGTAAACGATGACATGTTTCCTAAAATTATAAAAGACACCATGCAACATGTGATATAAAATGCGATACAAGACAAAGACATGATATATTTAAATGAGTACATGACTAGACTGACAACTCAAAAATACCCACGGCCTACCTAAAAGACATGACCTATGAGATGTACAAGCACTATGATTACACTGACTAGAGTATTGTAGTGGAGTATACGATGACATGTTTCCTACAATTACCAATCCCTGTATGCCAGATATCTACGGTCCTTGTAGAGTTTAGGAACGTGTTGCAATGGCGAGGGATTCTGACAAACATACTGGACTTGACCGTGTTCACTCTGGCATGCGGCACGTGTAACAACAATCTGCTACGGAGTACACGGGGAGCATCTGCCAACGGGAATGACTCTACAAGGAAAGACGAGTCAATTTTGTTGTTGTGAATGTTTCTCAGGAGCATGATGTCGTATTGCAATCTTCTTGCAGCGAGAGATGCTAGTCCGAAATGGCGTAGAAGACTATCATAATCCAAAGCGACATCTGCAACACGACAGCGAGCGCAGAGCCAAGTCAGGAACTTATGCTGAACTTTTTCAGTTCTTTTCAAGTGCGTGTTGGCAGCTCCTCCCCATATAACACAGCCATACTCTAGTATTGATCGAACATTTGCGCAGTATGTCGATATGATTGACCTGGGATTGACATCGTACAATGAGCGATCATTTTTTCCGGTTTGAAACGATGAAAATGAAACGAAACGCCCTGTTGGCTTTCTTCATCACAGCGTCTACATGGGCACCAAAAGTCAACTTTCCGTCTAACATCACTCCCAGGTCTCGCATTTCGTGCACTCTTTGAATCACCTCACTTCCCATCGTGTAAACGCCTGTGATGGGTTTCGTTCGCAGAGTTAGTGAGAGGATTTTACATTTCGCTGGGTTCAGTTTTAACTGCCACGCTGCCGACCACTGGCAGAGCCCATCTATATGCATCCTAAATGATAAATATTCGTAGGTTAGAATTTAGGAACTAAGTCAATGATTTACAAACATTTGGTTATAAATCATATTTGTATTGATTCTGTTTTCGCGGTTATAATTACTCGAAATCGCGCCACATTTGTGCTTTTTTGGCATGCTGTGTGCTCAAGGCCGTATATACCCAGGGTAATAGAACAACGGGTAGAACAGTAAGGAATGTAACGCCCAAATGTAACGAAGGCGGGCTTGTAAACAAAGCAAAGAGCGCTTGTTTCGGGTTTAAAGCAGCGAACTCTGTCGTATCTTTCACAATCACTTCCCTGCCTTTGCTGTATGATTATCTTTTTGGTGTTCGCGCACATGCGTTAGAATATGTCCTTTCATCGCCACATCTGTACGGCTGCCATTTTGTTGGCGGCTGATTTGGAACCGATCTGTCAGCCCAGGGCTATAGGCGGAGTCTATTCCCTGCTGCCACAGCCGACAGCTGATTCGAAACAGGGCTTTTGGCTGTGTATTGTGGGCTTGTTGGCTGTGAATGTTGCTGTGACCCTGTACAAATGTGTGGTGTTGCTAACTAACTATACATTATTGACATCGAGGTAAGGCAGAAGCAGAGGCCACATTGGGTAATTATTGGCACAAAGTTGATTGCACTTCGCAGAACTGCCAGCGGTTGGTTTTGGGTTTTCTTTAATTGCATTTTCAATTAATCCCCAATGAGATTTGGTTGCTATTGCTGATTGGGTAGTTAGGTTACAACACTGCACGCAATGGACTTTGTCACCTGCTTGCCTTTAGGCTTTAACAAGAGCAGTCGTTACCTGAAGCTGTACCTGCATAGTGTATTGCCTTTGCTCATGGCGCAGAGGCCAATCTGTCATTAATTTTGTAAAATATTATGATTATTATCTTCATTATTCATATAAATGCCATATAACCATGGGCAGTTGCAGCTCCCCTAAACCCCAATCACCATCAATAAGAAATATTGCAATATTTAATCAATAATTGCACGTGAATCAGAATCAGAATCAGAATCAGAATCAGAATCAGAATCAGAGTTGAATCATTGCGCTGAGCCGTGAATCACAGGTGAATCGATTCACTTTACGGTGAATGGTAGTGTGAATCAGAATCGAATCATTGAGGTTTCATGGGAATCACTGGTGAATCGATTCTTTAAAAAATGAATCGTTTACAAGTCTGGAGAGAAGATATTATAAGCAATATCCATCCATTTCCCACTCATTTCTCCGTCACAAATTAGCAATCGTGTCAACAGTCATGCAAGTTGGAGCTAATCTCTCATAACCGGTAATAACCGGTAATCTCTAATAACCGGTATTAACCGGTAATCTCTAATAACCGGTAATAACCGGTAATCTCTAATAACCGGTAATAACCGGTAATATCTAATAACCGGTAATAACCGGTAATCTCTAATAACCGGTGTGTGTTTATACATGTTTATCCCACGCCGATATCTCTCTTTACCATTGAATCACGTGCTAAAGCTATTTTTTAACCGACCGTCAGTTAACTCGGAATTTAATCACCATATGGTGATTATCAATCTGATAATCCACGGCTGTGAAATCTTCGGATGAGACTTTAATAAACTTTCGACCGATTCTTAGTAAATATGGGCAAATTTGTTTTAAATTACACCAATATACTACTGGTAGTAACAAAGCTGAGCTAGGAATGCGAAAATATATCACTGCTGGTTCTGATTATTTTTAGCGTAGCGGCGTGGGATAACATTATTACACCACTAGCGAGTATAAAGATGCGTTAATCGACTCGGCTTCGCCTCGTCGATTAACTGCATATGTATACTCGCTCGTGGTGTAATACATAATGTCTATGAGCGATATTTAACATGAACTGTTAATGTATAAATCGTGTCATATTGGTGTAGCTTGTATGGACGTCTCATATTAAAGTCTCATCTCTCATAATGCTCATAACAGCCATCAACATAATATGAACTGTTAATGAGCGGCGTGTGTGTTAATGTGTGTGCGTCTGCGTACCACTGCAGCGTCTGGAGATCTGTAACCTGAGTCCTGACAGCCTCGATGATGACGATGACGACGCGTCGCGCCGCTGGGAGATGTCCGTCTTTGAAGGAGCCTGGGTCCGGGGCGCCACCGCCGGCGGCTGCCGCAACTACATCAGTAAGACCTCAGACAAGTTCGAAGCGTTGGCTAGGCATTTCATCTGTTTGAGAGGCTAATAACGGAATATTATTTTATGAATATTTATTTCCATCGGAAATCTGCCTAAATGCAAAGATGCAAAAAAAATAACTCACCTACTCTCATCTGTATTCTCCAGTAACTTCTAAACACTTAACATTCGATCAATTTAATTTCCTACGCATTTGATACAGCCAATCTCTATCGCTTTCTGTCTCTCGGCAGATACGTTCGCTCACAACCCTCAGTACAGAATCGAGCTGCACGACGTTGACGAAGACGATGAGGAACACAAGTGTACCGTGATCATCGCTGTGATGCAGAAGAACCGACGGGCGCAGCGACGTCTCGGACTCGACTGCCTGACCATCGGATTCTCGATCTATCATGTATGTACCATCGGATTATCGATCCATCATGTACGGATTTCGATCGAGCTCTGTTGGATCCCATGCAGTGATTTGGTGTAGCTTGTATTGACGTGCGTAGACAATAGACATATTGCTCGATGTTTTAACCGTAACAGGACACGCGCCTCTTTAAAACAATAGTTTTACCGTGGCACAGGAAAAGCGTTGATTCTAAATATAACCAGAAAGGATGGATTAACATCGGGCGATATGCTCTTGAGCATGACCAAATATGACATGCGATAAGTTTATTGGCGAAATAAAACTAACGTTTTTGTTTTCGAATCGTAGTTCGTACCGTTCATGAATTCGATTAACCCGCAATGATTATTATCAAGGTCGGGTATGCGTTTAATTGGTTGAATTATTTCCAATGTGACCTAAGACCTCATTAACATTTTCTCGTGTTCCCGTCAGCTGAGTGATCCGGACAATGCACCGAAGCCGCTGGACCCCCAGCACTTCCGCTACAACTGTTCGGTGGCGCGCGCTCCGAGCTTCATCAACCTCCGCGAGGTGTCGTGCCGCTTCAAACTGCCCCCGGGCACCTACTGCATCATACCGAGCACGTTCGAGCCCAACGAGGAGGGCGAGTTCCTCATCCGCATCTTCTCCGAGAAGCGGAACAACATGGAGGAGAACGACGAGGAAGTAGGACCTGGTCAGGTGTCGGAGGAGGTGAGGAGGAGAGGATGGGCGGTGGGAGAACACGATGGAGGAGAACGATGAGGATGTAGGACCTGGTCAGGTGTCGGAGGAGGTGATGAGGAGGGGATGGGCGGTGGGAGAACACGATGGAGGAGAACGATGAGGATGCAGGACCTGGTCAGGTGTCGGAGGAGGTGAGGAAGGGAGGATGGGCGGTGGGAGAACACAATGGAGGAGAACGACGAGGATGTAGGACCTGGTCAGGTGTCGGAGGAGGTGAGGAGCAGAGGATGGGCGGTGGGAGAACACAATGGAGGAGAACGATGAGGATGTAGGACCTGGTCAGGTGTCGGAGGAGGTGAGGCAGAGAGGGTGGGCGGTGGGAGAACACGATGGAGGAGAACGATGAGGATGTAGGACCTGGCCAGGTGTTGGAGGAAGTGAGGAGGAGAGGATGGGCGGTGGGAGAACACGATGGAGGAGAACGATGAGGATGTAGGACCTGGTCAGGTGTCGGAGCAGGTGAGGAGGAGAGGATGGGCGGTGGGAGAACACGATGGAGTTTTTTTTTTAGCAAGTAGTAGTGGTGTTTGGTTTTGTAGGTAGTTTAAGCAGAAAGTGTGTCGCTGCGTCTTGGTGATATGACATTTTTGGGTGCATATCCATCACAATTTACTTTATTAAACACGCGGGAGTGCGCTTTATGTAGCTTTAGAACGTCTCGTCTCTAGTGCTTAATTTGTCATGAAGCTTGTATGAAGACAACACTTTGTCTTCTCATCCTTTGGGAGCTTACGTTCCCGCTTCAGGACGATTTTGCGTATAAGAATTAAGGTTCGATATTTAACAACCACCTACTATTTGTTGAAGACTTGTCATTTTCATCGCTTTCACGTTCACCTCAAAATCATTAATTGAAGTGGGCTTATCTCTTAGCCTCTTCTACTTTCATTAACACTAACGCGTTCTTATACACGAATTGATTCTATGCCGCCGATTTTACATAAATATGTTTCATAATTTATTCACCAAATTACATGTCTGAACTGGTGACTATGGTGACTAATTAGTAATTTCTCACTTGTTTTTCCGCGCTGGTAGGTGTTTGGTGAGAGTGGTACCGTGCGAGTTCACGTGGTGAGTGAAGAGTGGAGTGAAATATTAGTTGGTACCCAGATCGTGGTCATCTTTGATGAACTCGCCCGGAGCACGAACTTCCACGCCCTTTTTCCGAACGATGATGTAGATAAAATATGGCCTCAGCACATTGCGTGTACCAAAGATGTTTTTACATACATTGCAACCAGAACCTAGCACCCGATGGCCATGTTTTCCCGCGCGTACGCCAACCGCGGTTTTCCTGGATATTTGTATAGGTTTAATTTACTAACCGCCAACGAGCTAAGTACACGATCGAGTCAAGTGACTGTTCAACGTTCTCGTAATTCCATTCCTTTGTATGAATACTTGCATATCTGTTATGACATTCGGCTTGGAATGACCAAAACAATATCATGCCATATCCTCCCCTCGCTTTATATCGGTACATTGTCCAATGCGTACTTGCATGTCGCAGCACAGGCATGTACCTACTACCAACATCTAGTGACTTTCGAATACTCATGTTGACCTCTGCTGACCTCTGCTGACCTCTGCTGACCTCTGCTGACCTCGGTTGACCTCTGCTGACCTCCGTTGACCTCTGCTGATCTCGGTTGACCTCTGATGACCTCTGCTGACCTCTGCTGACCTCTACTGACCTCGGTTGACCTCTGCTGACCTCGGTTGACCTCGGCTGACCTCTGATGACCTCGAATGACCTCTACGTGTACAGATCAAGCCGGAGCTGATGCAGGAGTCGGAGTACGACAGGACGGTGCGCCAGTTCTTCATGCAGATATCTGGCGACAACCTGGAGGTGGACTGGCGGGAGCTGAAGGAAGTCCTGGACTACGCACTGAAGAAAGGTGTCTTCGTGGCCCGTAACAATGTGTTTATTGTGACGATTTCGATCGTGTGATTGGCAGTTCCAGTGGTTTATTTTAGCGATTCGGGCCGTTTTATAAATGATCGACTTAATGTCCCACCTGGTTGTAAGGTGTTTCCAAATATTTACATTCAATATCTCTGGACTCAATCCTGATATTTTCCATTCAATCGAGGAATTGGGGACTTATTATGCTGTGTTTCCTCATCGACCCCATTCGGAAACCCCACCTAACCATCTGTCTCCCCATATCCCCGTCTCAGAGTTCCAGTTTGACGGCTTCAGTAAGGACACTATCCGGTCGATGGTGGCCCTGCTGGACGTGGATAACTCAGGCCAACTGGGTCTGGAGGAGTTCAAATCGCTCTGGAGCAGCATCCGCCTGTGGAAGTCGGTCTTTAAGAAGTACGACCGGTCCGGCAGCTCGTTCCTCAGCGGATTCCAGCTGCGCTCGGCGCTCAACGAGTCCGGCTACCGCGTCAACAATAACATGCTGAACCTGCTGATGCACAGGTGAGAGCCTGGGAGGGTGGGTGTAAAGGATGGGTAAAGGTTGGAAAGGTTGGTTAGTGGGCAGAGAAGCTGCGGAGCGGAACTGGCGGTGGCTGAGCGCTGCGGGGCGTAGCTGCCCTGAATTATCTACACATCTATTTCAGGCATGCAATAATCAGCAATGACTGAAATATATCCGGCAAGGCTTCGTAACATCGATATATAGTGTTACTGTACGGTGTAAACACTGCAGCAGTTATATTGGAACGACTACCATTTTTGGAATGTGTTCGATGTGACTCAGCTTGTAATGCATCATTTTGCATTATTAGGTGTAATTTCTCTGCATTGATTATGGATGATCTGCCTTCTCAGATACGGTGACAGAGAAGGAAGGGTAGCTTTCGATGACTTCATGTCCTGTGCTGTGAAAATGAAGACATGCATCGGTAAGTTAAACAGTCTCTTTTTTACACGGTGCCTTACAAATAAAGAAGACATGTGTCGCTGAATTAAAGAAAGTAGTTCACCTTCAACATTAGTTTTAAACTGAGATAGCAGCTTTGTAGCCCGTGTTGGGAAACCCCTATCTGCAAGTTTTCTTGACTGGAAAGACTCTCCAGCCGAATATATTTGAGTTTTTGGCGAAGGAATGCGGTGCTGGCGAAAGAATGTGGTGCTGGATCTAGCCCGGGCAGATGCTATACCATCAGCCAATCAGCTTGCAGCTGGTGCTAGCAAGCGAACCGCCGGCCGCCGGTTGGCACATCTCTAATGCGAGTCTATTCTTACGCGACTACTTTCGAATCTGATTGGTTGAACCATTTTTTAAAATTCGCGTTACGTCAGGACTCTGACTCAGAGAGTATGCATATAGTTTTGATAAACAATATTAATTTACGGCCTTCTGTCCTGAATCGGCGCGATATAAGGCCATTTTTGACAATATAAAAAGAAATTGTATTACAAAATATAATCAAATCGTGTTTGGGAAGAATAAATCGAATGTGAACTATTTCTTTGAACCGTTTTATTCTACATGGACGTTCTTAATTCAGTGCTATGCCCTGTTCAATGTAATTTTACGATTTAAAACAAAATGTTTTGTTTTGTGTTATCACTTAATACCGACGACAAACATTCATCTTGAATGCTCGCCTTTCTCAGAGATCTTCAAAGACAAGGACACGAATCAAACGAACAAGGCGACGTTCTCCCTGGAGGACTGGATGGAACACAACATGTACTCATAAACTGCGACATCGGCTTCCACATCATGGAAGCTGGGGCTCGCGCGCAAAGCGCCAGTGTTGGATGCAACGCTTCTGAGAGGTCTCTTGTGCTTGTCTTGCTTTACACCGGCAGCCGAAGAAAATGCGTTTTTGGTGAAAACATCACGTCAGTCTTACCGGTGTGATATGATGCGTTGGCCACGAGGGACGGTGAAGAATGCAAATGAGTTTATATACTGTGTTCTGATCGGCGGTGTTTTGTGTGATTGTGATATGTTCATAATCCCTGTGTGCGCGTGTGTTTAGTTAAATGATGTCAGAAGTTTTTAATTTCGATGATCTACACGCGAACGCTTTTAGATTATGCCGCTACAAACGAGATAGCTATTCATAAAAAATC
>JAXIVJ010009426.1:47500-51079 GCA_036785665.1 Chirona hameri | reverse complement strand
CCTTTGGTGACCCCTGGAGCCTAAACTATTGACCCTAGCTAAAATTTGAGGACAACGATGGCAATTGCATTTTTCATGAGCTTTCGATTTTGTTTTCGCTTGTTCCTAGCTATCATAGTTCCCGATATCGTTGGGGTTTCTGGAGCCAAGTCCTAAACTTTGAAAATTTGGCCTTTGATCACCTCTGGTGACCTCAATATTGACCTGAGCTAATAATATGCCCTAAGTAACTTCTAATGTTCTTCTCGAAAGCTTTCGAACGTTTTTCATGCGTCTTTCTAGCCCTTTTAGTTTTCGAGTTAGTGGGGGTCATTTTGACCCCCCCACACCACGGCGAAGTTGTCTCAGAGGCCCACGGGGGCGCGGGTTAACGTACCTAACACATCCACATGCACTCTTCGTTTGCTTATTAAAGTTTGCTTATCATTTCATAGCTGGAAGTGCCGCGACTTTGCATTTTTTAGTTATCTGGTGCTAACGTAAGGTGCCGTGAGTCGTTGGGATCGAGGAAGGGGGCACTCCTGGTCACCTGTTCGTGGGTGGCTGTGTGTAAAACAAGTTTTACGCCTATCGGTCATGTCTCAGCCACCGAATTTTCAGTATTCAATTGACACAGGTAACCTGTATTTGTTGACACGATAACTATAACGCCACAGTGTATTTCTCAATGGAAACACAATTCTAAAGAATAGTGTATTCCAATGTTCAACCAACCTTAGGTTATTCCAGATCTTTTCATTATGTGATTCGAATTTGATCGAATATCCGTGTCAAATGTCCATGCTATAACCGAGTTACCTGAACACGATCGTCGCTGCACTGCTGCCGACTGGGCTCACAATTCTCTCGGGCCGTGTCTCCGCCTCGTTACGTACAGCATAGCATGGATATTTTCTATTTACGGCCACATCATGTTACGATTCATGTAATGAAAACGAACCGCAATCACACTCTCAACATCACTAAGAAGACAACCACTCAATCACACAATCACGCAGACGGAAATCGAAAGTGTTTGCAAATTAAATTGAGGGGATCAGTTGTTTGGCACTCCTGTTAATTTGACGTTCCGTTCGCAAATACCTAAAGGTAGTCACTGCAAGTTACGTTTTTGACAGTGACTGTTTTGATAACAATGTGTTTTATGTGGTGGTGCTGCAAATTCGATAATGTTCACAGTTTTATGATTACAATTACAATCGCAATCAATTACAATGCGACAACAACATGCACATTTAAAACAATTCTCCTTCTCCAAGGAGTTAACCAAATGTCCATGAAGTTCTGATGACTCAGAGCTCATCTTTGGTCCAGCGCCCGGGACGCTTATTGGCACAAAGTGACGCGCCATGCTACTAAAAAGCTTCGGAGGGCCGCATGTCGTGCTCGCTTCTCTCCGGTTTCAGACATTGATAGAGGGCAGCTGACTTATATAATGTGATACTTTGTATCATGGGCGTCGCCACCACTAGGGACACTAGGGACATTGTCCCTAATAATTTTCAAATCCTCAAAATCTACTAAGGACTGTCCCTAGTAAAATTCGAAACTGCCTTTGCCTTGGTCATGCTGGGGACACGGGACATGTCCCTAGTAACTTCCAGATAGATAACCTCAACATCATCAAAAGTTGAAGTACACATGTACTTGAATTTGTCCAAGTAACGTTGAGACCGAGGCGAGTGGCGACGCCCTTGAAGGCACATATTTGGCCGTACGTGGTCGCATAGGCGGATCCGGGGGGGGGGGGGTACGTGGTCGCATAGGCGGATCCGGGGGGGGGGGGGGGGGGACAAACGGGGCCATGCCCCTCCCCCGAGACGGTCAAAGGGGGGCCAAACTATGTTTTGCCCCCCAAGACAAGTCTAATGCACGCTTAAAATGTATTTTTGGAGCGTTTTTGGGCATCCTAAGAAGGAAATTTCCAGATGTTGTTTTTGTAAGTGCAGAAAAGTAAACAAAAACTCGACCAATGTCCGTATACTGAGCGATTCAGTTAAGACTACATAAAATGGGATTCTGCTGAGCTCATTAACATTACGCCTATGAGCGTTGCATGGAAATAATTGAGTTATAAATATTTCCGACCACACTCCCCCCCCCCCCAGAGGTGAAAGTGGTCTCGGCCTTAAGGTATCAATGTGTCCCCAGTAGTTTGAAACCGTGGCGACGCCCCTGCATTGTATTGTATTGTATTGCGGCACTCAGGAGACTCCCCAAAGGGCTGGGCTCTTATGCTCCCGCGTCAATGTACAAGCAAGCAAACATATATACAATCAAAACCCACCACAGTAAGCCCATCACCCATCACCCATCACCATCCCATCACCCATCACCCATCACCCATCACCCATCACCCATCACCCATCACCCATCACCCATCACCCCATCACCCATCACCCATCACCCATCTCACCCATCACCCATCACCCATCACCCATCACCCATCACCCATCACCCATCACCCATCACCCATCACCATCACCCATCACCATCACCCATCACCCATCACCCATCACCCATCACCCATCACCCATCACCCATCACCCATCACCCATCACCCATCACCCATCACCCATCACCCATCACCCATCACCCATCACCCATCACCCATCACCCATCACCCATCACCCATCACCCATCACCCATCACCCATCACCCATCACCCATCACCCATCACCATCACCCATCACCCATCACCCATCACCCATCACCCATCACCCATCACCCATCACCCATCACCCATCACCCATCACCCATCACCCATCACCCATCACCCATCACCCATCACCCATCACCCATCACCCATCACCCATCACCCATCACCCATCACCCATCACCCATCACCCATCACCCATCACCCATCACCCATCACCCATCACCCACCACCATCACCCATCACCCACCACCCATCACCCATCACCCACCACCCATCACCCTATCATGTCACCTCCTGCTATTTTTCTACAGTGGACAGGATTACTTTTGTCTCTCGTTTGATCACAGGCCTTACTACTCCTCTTAACTTCAGACGGCAAGCGGTTCCAAGTTGCGACAGCGCGGTGTGGGAACGACATCTTAGTGGCCTGCATGGGCGACATTTTGATGCGTGCAGCACGGACTCTTCAGCTGTCGCACGAGTCTGTCGCCGCGACACCTGGGCGCGCGTCTCGATCAGCGACCGTAGCCGCTGTGACCCACCTCTGTTCCACAGCATGTGGTGAACCCGCTGAACATCCCGCATATCGATCATGCTGTCGAACGACATCCAGTCAAGATCCTCCCCCGCGCAAGACGTACTGGAGGCATTCTGGCGTTTCAGTCAAAATTACAACCCTGTGGTTCAAAGCCTGTGGTTCAACGATTACGCGAATTCAAATGTACGGTTGTAAAGGATTGGAACAGGAAGGTAAAGGTTTCTAGGAGATTTAGTCGACGAATGTACAGGTCAAGTTATGACTAGAGAAGCGTTAAAGGCGAAATTCGGAGTGAGTATTGACTGTCCTTTGTTATTCAAGTTTATTGAGAAGCTTACCGGATTGCGTAAAACTGCAAGCATCAAGCAAGGTACCAAAATCT
>JAXIVJ010009426.1:15000-42500 GCA_036785665.1 Chirona hameri | reverse complement strand
TGCCGCTTTTTCGCGAGTAAGAATTAGAGCTGCAAGATCTCCGGAAAGTATCATACCGGTACCATACAACAGCACAACCAATAACACAATGTTCCACCAATATACCGGCGCTGTCATTAGTATTTTGTCGCACATATGTTCGCATGCCGCATAGTACATGCCGCAGGCATCTAAAAAGTGCTTGCGGTGCCTAAACATGACCCGCTGTGTCGTGCACTGTATCGTAAGTCATGCAGCTCGAAACGTGGGAGAAGCTTATTTTAGCCAAGTTAGCGGGCACTTATTTTCGCGACCAGCACCTGACGTGAATTCTGTGTAATACCACGGAAACAACACCAACAAAGGCAATACCTAGGCTGCAACAACCATAAGACCAATGTGATACATAACAGCAGACGGTAAATTGACGCACTGGCGCCGTAATCGTGATCATGTGATGGTAAAAGAAACCTTCATGCTCCACTATTAATGACCAATGTTTCACTGTTTTGAAACTGCTATGTAAACGTGCCCAATGTCTGAGTCCGCTCTGTGAAGTACCCCTCGAGCCAGCGGGATGAGATGCCATACCATAGGCGTACACAAGTCGGGTGGGGTGGGGGGGGGGGGGGGGGGGGCAAACGGGGCAATTGCCCCCCCCCCTGAAGGTCTGTACGTGCTCCCTTTGGTCGACAAAATGAATGATTTTTTTAAAGAGAAAAATTGTGAAAATATGCCCTTTTAAAAATATAGTGGGCCAAATCATGTGAGTTTTTTTGGTGGGGGTACCTTATGCCCCGCTGATAAAAAATTGCCTCCTCCTGGAGTAAATCCTGGGTACGCCACTGCGCCATACCGTCCTAATTTCGACAGTAGGGCTCCTCGATCGACGCAGTCGAACGCCTTAGATACATCTAATGACGTCAGTGATGTCACCAGGCCCTTGTCGGTGTTGTTTGCGATGCAGCTGACTATATCTATCGCGGTGTCCTTGGTCGAGTGAGCCGGGCGGTAGGCATCTGTGTAGGGGTAAGAATCGAGTTGCATGTCACGTATGCTAAAATCTGGAGGCTCACTACTTTTTCTGCCAACTTAGAGATGACGCTCAACATGCTGACAGGTCGGAAGTTGGCTGGCGACGTCGGATCTCCAGATTTGTGGATGGGAACCACTGTGGAATGTTTCCATGTCACCGGAACCAAGCCGGTGCCAAGCGAGTGGTTAACGACATGTGCAATGATAGGACCGACCACCTCGAAACACTCACGCAGCAGCTGCACCGTTATGCCATCACTGCCGGCCGGCCTGGAGTTGCCCAACTTCCGGAGGGCTGTACCGAGCTCCGGCAGCGTCACCGGGTGCACGCGGAATGCAGATCTACAAACGATCGGTGGGCGCGGGTGCACCGGCTCACACGGCAGCGCGCCGAGCTCGTCAGCTACTCGTTGGCCTACGCCTGCGAAAAACGCGTTGGACTCGTCAGCGTCGAGTGATCCGTCTGAGCGCGGCCCCGGCGGTCCTGGGCTGAGCGCGTACTCCCAAAGGTTGGTCCACATCTCCTTGGTGTTCGGAGCTCCTGAAGGTGAGGCGAAGAAGTCTGTTCGCGCTCGGGTGAGCCGCCTCTTGAACTCGCCGCGCAGCTGCCTGTACTCCTGCTCCGACTCCTCGTCACGGCGCAGATCTCGCGCGCGCCTGGCGGCGTCCCGCTGAGATTGCAGTTCTCGGAGCTCGGCGTCGGAGGTCAGCCATGAGCAGTTCATACATAAATGAGCAATGCAAGACGCACTGATGTGACAGTGACAATGTATTCCGTCGAAAGTAAGCATTAGTTGACCTAACATATATTTAAATCAGATTCAGGTCGTGATTGAAGCTTTGTTTGCCGTTGACAAGTACGTGTCAGCGGCGGTGCCACCGGGGAGGGGGGGGGGGGGGGGGCAAACATATATTTTTGCCCTTCCTGCCATTTAAGGAGGCCTCTCCATGCTTCAAATAGGCCCCATATCGCAGGCCTCATCGCAGAGGTCCCAGGGGCCCCTAGAAGCCAGAGGGAGTCCTAAGGAAGTCAGAGGGGGCCTCTGGAGGCCAGAGGAGGCCATCTGGAAGCCAGATGGGAGGTCAGAGGGGACCTATGGAGCCTCTGGAGGTCAGAGGAGTCCTTTGGAAGTCAGAAAGGCCCCTGAAGTCCAGAGGGGGTCCTATGGAGGTCAGAGGTGCCCTGAAGTCCAGAAGCGGCCCTCTGGAAGCCATAGAGGAAGTGGGAGGAGCCCTATGGAGGTCAAAGGCCCCTTCTCAAATGGAGGCCCCCTAAATTTAGACTTGCCCCCCTGACAAAAATCCGTGCCGCCGCCCCTGGTACGTGCCATGCTCGAAGCGATGACAGAACCAGGGTGTGTCGTGACGCGCAATAACAAGTCGGCATCCCTCAAACCTTTCATCCCATACCATGCCATGCTCGGAGCGATGACAGAACCAGGGTGTGTCGTGACGCGCAATAACAAGTCGGCATCCCTCAAACCTTTCATCCCATACCATACCATGCTCGGAGCGATGACAGAACCAGGGTGTGTCGTGACGCGCAATAACAAGTCGGCATCCCTCAAACCTTTCATCCCATACCATGCTCGGAGCGATGACAGAACCAGGGTGTGTCGTGACGCGCAATTACAAGTCGGCATCCCTCAAACCTTTCATCCCATACCATACCATGCTCGGAGCGATGACAGAACCAGGGTGTGTCGTGACGCGCAATAACAAGTCGGCATCCCTCAAACCTTTCATCCCATACCATGCCATGCTCGGAGCGATGACAGAACCAGGGTGTGTCGTGACGCGCAATAACAAGTCGGCATCCCTCAAACCTTTCATCCCATACCATACCATGCTCGGAGCGATGACAGAACCAGGGTGTGTCGTGACGCGCAATAACAAGTCGGCATCCCTCAAACCTTTCATCCCATACCATGCTCGGAGCGATGACAGAACCAGGGTGTGTCGTGACGCGCAATTACAAGTCGGCATCCCTCAAACCTTTCATCCCATACCATACCATGCTCGGAGCGATGACAGAACCAGGGTGTGTCGTGACGCGCAATAACAAGTCGGCATCCCTCAAACCTTTCATCCCATACCATGCCATGCTCGGAGCGATGACAGAACCAGGGTGTGTCGTGACGCGCAATAACAAGTCGGCATCCCTCAAACCTTTCATCCCATACCATACCATGCTCGGAGCGATGACAGAACCAGGGTGTGTCGTGACGCGCAATAACAAGTCGGCATCCCTCAAACCTTTCATATTTTGCAACCTGGTTGTGTGCAATATTTATTGGAACCAGCGATGCTTGAAGTCCGTGGTTGACGAATACGGATTGTTAAACGTTTCAACCATCTCAAATGACTGAGATAGTAATTGAGATATTGTTGATAATAGTAATTGATAGATATGATGTTGTCCATTTTGAGGTAACCATATGTAGAACTGGCGAGTCCATTTTGACTCAATGTGAGCCTCGATAGTCCGTCACGGGTATGAATATTCATTTATTTCTAAAATAATTAATTGCTTAGTAGAATGATAATTAATCTTGTCAGGTCTTCAGATGAGCCTTAGTGTGTGAGTGTTGAAAATACTCACTTGGACATAACAATGTATGCCAGGAATGACGCACTCTGAACTCCTGAGACTTTCATCAAACATACATCACCTCAGCTGTCAGCAGAACATACTAAGTGTATGTGGAGTCAAGATTCGTACAGTCATTTGAGATGGTTGAAACGTTTAACAATCCGTATTCGTCAACCACGGACTTCAAGCATCGCTGGTTCCAATAAATATTGCACACAACCAGGTTGCAAAATATGAAAGGTTTGAGGGATGCCGACTTGTTATTGCGCGTCACGACACACCCTGGTTCTGTCATCGCTCCGAGCATGGAATGGTATGGGATGAAAGGTTTGAGGGTTGCCGACTTGTTATTGCGCGTCACGACACAGCCTGGTTCTGTCATCGCTCCGAGTATGGCATGGTATGGGATGAAAGGTTTGAGGGATGCCGACTTGTTATTGCGCGTCACGACACACCCTGGTTCTGTCATCGCTCCGAGCATGGCATGGTATGGGATGAAAGGTTTGAGGGATGCCGACTTGTAATTGCGCGTCACGACACACCCTGGTTCTGTCATCGCTCCGAGCATGGTATGGTATGAAAGGTTTGAGGGATGCCGACTTGTAATTGCGCGTCACGACACACCCTGGTTCTGTCATCGCTCCGAGCATGGTATGGGATGAAAGGTTTGAGGGATGCCGACTTGTTATTGCGCGTCACGACACACCCTGGTTCTGTCATCGCTCCGAGCATGGCATGGGATGAAAGGTTTGAGGGATGCCGACTTGTTATTGCGCGTCACGACACACCCTGGTTCTGTCATCGCTCCGAGCATGGTATGGGATGAAAGGTTTGAGGGATGCCGACTTGTTATTGCGCGTCACGACACACCCTGGTTCTGTCATCGCTCCGAGCATGGCATGGTATGGGATGAAAGGTTTGAGGGATGCCGACTTGTTATTGCGCGTCACGACACACCCTGGTTCTGTCATCGCTCCGAGCATGGCATGGTATGGGATGAAAGGTTTGAGGGATGCCGACTTGTTATTGCGCGTCACGACACACCCTGGTTCTGTCATCGCTCCGAGTATGGCATGGTATGGGATGAAAGGTTTGAGGGATGCCGACTTGTAATTGCGCGTCACGACACACCCTGGTTCTGTCATCGCTCCGAGCATGGCATGGTATGAAAGGTTTGAGGGATGCCGACTTGTTATTGCGCGTCACGACACACCCTGGTTCTGTCATCGCTCCGAGCATGGCATGGCATGGTATGAAAGGTTTGAGGGATGCCGACTTGTTATTGCGCGTCACGACACACCCTGGTTCTGTCATCGCTCCGAGCATGGCATGGTATGGGATGAAAGGTTTGAGGGATGCCGACTTGTTATTGCGCGTCACGACACACCCTGGTTCTGTCATCGCTCCAAGCATGGCATGGTATGAAAGGTTTGAGGGATGCCGACTTGTTATTGCGCGTCACGACACACCCTGGTTCTGTCATCGCTCCGAGCATGGCATGGTATGGGATGAAAGGTTTGAGGGATGCCGACTTGTTATTGCGCGTCACGACACACCCTGGTTCTGTCATCGCTCCGAGCATGGCATGGGATGAAAGGTTTGAGGGATGCCGACTTGTTATTGCGCGTCACGACACACCCTGGTTCTGTCATCGCTCCGAGCATGGCATGGTATGAAAGGTTTGAGGGATGCCGACTTGTTATTGCGCGTCACGACACACCCTGGTTCTGTCATCGCTCCGAGCATGGCATGGTATGGGATGAAAGGTTTGAGGGATGCCGACTTGTTATTGCGCGTCACGACACACCCTGGTTCTGTCATCGCTCCAAGCATGGCATGGTATGAAAGGTTTGAGGGATGCCGACTTGTTATTGCGCGTCACGACACACCCTGGTTCTGTCATCGCTCCGAGCATGGCATGGTATGGGATGAAAGGTTTGAGGGATGCCGACTTGTTATTGCGCGTCACGACACACCCTGGTTCTGTCATCGCTCCGAGCATGGCATGGTATGGGATGAAAGGTTTGAGGGATGCCGACTTGTTATTGCGCGTCACGACACACCCTGGTTCTGTCATCGCTCCGAGCATGGCATGGGATGAAAGGTTTGAGGGATGCCGACTTGTTATTGCGCGTCACGACACACCCTGGTTCTGTCATCGCTCCGAGCATGGCATGGTATGAAAGGTTTGAGGGATGCCGACTTGTTATTGCGCGTCACGACACACCCTGGTTCTGTCATCGCTCCGAGCATGGTATGGTATGGGATGAAAGGTTTGAGGGATGCCGACTTGTTATTGCGCGTCACGACACACCCTGGTTCTGTCATCGCTCCGAGCATGGCATGGTATGGGATGAAAGGTTTGAGGGATGCCGACTTGTTATTGCGCGTCACGACACACCCTGGTTCTGTCATCGCTCCGAGCATGGCATGGTATGAAAGGTTTGAGGGATGCCGACTTGTTATTGCGCGTCACGACACACCCTGGTTCTGTCATCGCTCCTAGCATGGCATGGTATGGGATGAAAGGTTTGAGGGATGCCGACTTGTTATTGCGCGTCACGACACACCCTGGTTCTGTCATCGCTCCGAGCATGGTATGGGATGAAAGGTTTGAGGGATGCCGACTTGTTATTGCGCGTCACGACACACCCTGGTTCTGTCATCGCTCCGAGCATGATATGGTATGGGATGAAAGGTTTGAGGGATGCCGACTTGTAATTGCGCGTCACGACACACCCTGGTTCTGTCATCGCTCCGAGCATGGAATGGTATGGGATGAAAGGTTTGAGGGATGCCGAATTGTTATTGCGCGTCACGACACACCCTGGTTCTGTCATCGCTCCGAGCATGGTATGGGATGAAAGGTTTGAGGGATGCCGACTTGTTATTGCGCGTCACGACACACCCTGGTTCTGTCATCGCTCCGAGCATGGTATGGGATGAAAGGTTTGAGGGATGCCGACTTGTTATTGCGCGTCACGACACACCCTGGTTCTGTCATCGCTCCGAGCATGGCATGGTATGAAAGGTTTGAGGGATGCCGACTTGTTATTGCGCGTCACGACACACCCTGGTTCTGTCATCGCTCCGAGCATGGCATGGGATGAAAGGTTTGAGGGATGCCGACTTGTTATTGCGCGTCACGACACACCCTGGTTCTGTCATCGCTCCGAGCATGGCATGGTATGGGATGAAAGGTTTGAGGGATGCCGACTTGTTATTGCGCGTCACGACACACCCTGGTTCTGTCATCGCTCCGAGCATGGCATGGCATGGTATGAAAGGTTTGAGGGATGCCGACTTGTTATTGCGCGTCACGACACACCCTGGTTCTGTCATCGCTCCGAGCATGGTATGGTATGGGATGAAAGGTTTGAGGGATGCCGACTTGTTATTGCGCGTCACGACACACCCTGGTTCTGTCATCGCTCCGAGCATGGTATGGGATGAAAGGTTTGAGGGATGCCGACTTGTTATTGCGCGTCACGACACACCCTGGTTCTGTCATCGCTCCGAGCATGGTATGGTATGGGATGAAAGGTTTGAGGGATGCCGACTTGTTATTGCGCGTCACGACACACCCTGGTTCTGTCATCGCTCCGAGCATGGTATGGTATGGGATGAAAGGTTTGAGGGATGCCGACTTGTTATTGCGCGTCACGACACACCCTGGTTCTGTCATCGCTCCGAGCATGGCATGGGGTTATGGCACGTTCGATTGGCCCCGTATCAAAGGATTAACTGAAGTTAAATGCTTCAAGATTGAGGATTCGATTTAAGCCAGGCATTCTCTGTGATGAAATATTTTACAATGTTGCTAAGCGTACTGAATTGTGCCGAAATTACCAAGCCTCTGTCTTGGAAGATCAACCACATATATGTAATGCTTCACTCGCTCCACCCGAAAATAAAACGCTCACTTACTTGCCAAAATTCAGTCTGTCAGGATGCTTTAAAAATAGCGGACAAAGAAGCATGACTTCTGCCGATAACAGTTCTCGAACTGTGCAGAAAACTGTAAATGTCATTCAAACGATGAACAGCGTCGACACAGAGCTGCATGGACGTTATTTTCTTCTGTTGATGGTTGACCCTAATTTAATTCGACCAATCAGCCGTCATGTATTCTCGCTACCTACATGCTCTGCAACATACAACATATGGATGATTATGCCAATGGTAAGTGCCATTCATCAATGCTGATTTATGGAAACTGCGAACGTCTCGAAACTTTCTGGTGTGTTTGGTGTTCACCAAACAAGACCTTGCACGCATCTTACAGATCTTAAACGTCTTAACGTCCCCAACACCTAACAGCGCTTAGAATAGCATTTTGATTCAACCAACTTCAAGAATGTACACCATTAAATGCTTTGCTTTGGTAATGCAAAATGTTTTCGTCAAGAGCTTCGTACGTGACCGACTGAAACTGAGACATATAAAGTGCAGCAGATGACGATAGCCTTTCCGGCGACCTGAGGGCGACCTGAGGAGGCCGCTGTTCGTCACGCATCGCGTGCGCTCACTGTCAGCTCCGGGGCTCCGGAGACCTGTCCGGGGCACTCGGAAATGGCTTCGAGCAATGTCAATGATTGGCCTTAATGGCGATGGCATGCCAAGACAGAAGAAATACGGAACCGTGATGCTATGACAAGTGTGTAGCGTGGTTAGAACACGTTCGCTCATAAAACATCGACCACCTATTTCGATGCATGCCTATGTCATGCGAGAACACTTGGTTAATCTGAAATTCTCGCCGAGTCGTTTTTCAAGCCTGCCATTACAGCGCTCACGCCAGAATTCGTTCACGGGGCAGTCGATCGACGTCTCTTCAGCTTGCTCGTGGGCGTGCTGAGTGTAAGGTAGGAGACCTGCTGCCGGTGGAATGACGGGCACCAAATGGACCCGCCGCCACCCCTGTCCACACTCCACGTGCTAATATCGACGCTCGACTGGCGGACTAGTCAGAAACGCTCTCGCGGCGGTCCGTCCGACGTTATTTTCAGCTCGTTGGTGGTGGTGCCGGCTCGTGACCGGCGCAGCGGCTGAAGCTCGGCTGCAGCTTCTCAGCTCGGGCACCTGGTCAGCTGCAGCTTCACGATACGCGACGGCAGGGCTGCAGCGAGCCGGCCGTGGGAGGCGAGAAGATGGCGGCAGGTCGCGCTTTCACGACAGCTTGGGTAGCTGAGCTGGGTAGCTGGACAAGCTAGGGTAGCTGAGCCAGGTAGCTGGACAAGCTAGGGTAGCTGAGCCGGGTAGCTGGACAAGCTAGGGTAGCTGAGCTGGGTAGCTGGACAAGCTAGGGTAGCTGAGCCGAGCCGGGTAGCTGGACAAGCTAGGGTAGCTGAGCTGGGTAGCTGGACAAGCTAGGGTAGCTGAGCTGGGTAGCTGGACAAGCTAGGGTAGCTGAGCTGGGTAGCTGGACAAAGGGTGCAGCCGGAAATCCAGCAGTGCAGAGGAAGCTGCAGTGGAATGTGGAATGGTGATAAATGTGGACAGAGTGTTGCTCTGTGAGTACTCTGGCATTATAACACATTGCATGTCATCACTACCATGACTTACATTGGGATGGCGAAGCCCCAGCTTCATTAGCTGTAGTGAGCTCGTGTATTGCCAAGCGACACGACCACGCGCGGCGACGCTCCTGACACGTCTCCCTCCTACCAGAGCCATCCCACACAGGGGTGACCGGCGCACAAATAGCCGGAACGCCGCCGGGCCGGTCAGGCCCCTTCGCACCCCCGGCCGGCGTCGCCCTCCCCGCCGCCCAACGGACAATAGAGCCGGAGCGCCGGCCGGCGCGGCGGGCCGGTCCCATCCGCCCGCCACGCATACCGACAGGGGAAGTAGCCGTCCCGGGCAGGCACACGGCGCACACACTGACACACGACACTACATTACCCCCTGTTTCTAAAAAAAAACAATCATACAACTTTCGCAAGCGCTCCACTCACACACATAAAATACACAACGCACTTTGGCATAACATGACTATATACAGTCGCTGGGCAGGACCAGGCCATACCGGTCTGGTGGCTGTCTCGCTCGCACACCGCGTCCGTGTTCCGTCGGAAAGCCCACTGACAAGTCAGGCGGCTGTCCCGGGGCTGGCCGGACCGGGTCCGCGTCTGGGACGGGCAGCGAGGGTGGTCTCGCCTGCTCGGGACCTGCTGCTTGCAGCTCTCCGGCGCCGCGGGGAGCGCCGAATACGAGAGCCGGGTCGTCGTCGTCGTCCTCGTCAGTGGAGTCCACCGCCTCCTGGCCCGATCCGCGCCGGCGCCGCAGGCATCGGACGTGCCATGGAACACCGTCCACCTCTACCAGCTGGTCTGACACAAGGCGTGTGACAGTTCCCGTCCGTGACACATCAGTGCAGCGTGTCGTAGGTCCACGGCGTCGCATCCACACTGGATCGCCGACCCGGAAGCCTGCATCATGATCCTCTAGTCGCAGCTCGGGTGGTGGCCTGGTGCCGTCCCGTTCGGCGGTGACTGCTGGCAGGTCGCGGCCCACACGTTGGAACAACCCAGCGGCGGGCGCACTCTCAGAGCTCTGGCCGTCCCGGGCCGTCATGTTGTAGCGATGCACCGATTCGCCGATAGTGCATCCCTGGCGGGCTGCCATCACTTTGATAGTGCGGTGGTGACGCTCGACGATGCCATTGCCTCCTGCCTCGTGCACCGCTCTGAACCGTAGCGTGATTCCCCATCTTGCTGCGAATGCTGCCATGCCGTGGCCCCGGAACTCTGTTGCATTGTCCAGGAGCAGTTCTGCTGGCGCTCCGCGGTCCAGGAAGATGGCTTCGAGCTGGCTCGTGACTTCTACCGCGTCAGACCGGCGCAGCAGCCGCCATATCCCGTAGCGGGACGGACCACAATCTATCACGGTCAGATAGGACTGACCGCGGTAGTGGGTCACATCGACAGCCAAGCGCTCCCACGTCAGCGGCACGCTCAGCGACCCGTGTCGCCAGCGAGTCGGCGCTGGGTCGATTGACTGACACACGTCACACTGCTGTATAACAGCGCGCACAGCTGGCTTGGTAGCCCACATGTCACCGTCCCGCTTCAGGTACCACAGCGTGCGTCTGATGCCTTGATGGCCGGTGCTCTCGTGCACTGAGCGAATTCGAGCTGCGTCGATATCCGCTCGCCGGTCCGCTGCCGCCGCCACGGCCACTGTCGGGGGCTCCTCTGATCTGCCGGCCCGCAGCCACTCCTTCGGCACGCGGGTGAGTACGTCCGCCGGGTTCTGCTCTGACTTCACCAGCGTGACTGTCATTTTGAGCTGAAATTTTTTCACCAGCTCACGAATGACATCTACTCGCCGACGGATCAGCATCTCCCCGTGGGCTTTTGTTCTGAGACGCGAGCGACCGCTCAGGGCGTCACCGATCCACTTCCGGACGGTGGCAGAATCGGTGCGGAGATCGATTTCTCTGATCTCCCAGGCGATCGCCAGGTTGATACCACTGAGCGCTGCGTCCAACTCAGCCATGTTGATGTGCATGGCCGCTTTAGACTCCGGTCGCAGCCAGCTCGCGTCCTCTACAACGCCCCCTTCCTGATCCTCCAGAATAACCCCGGAGGCTAAACTGCTGGCGTCTGTCCAAACCACCAGTTTTCCACCTCTCAGCCTCCAGGGTCCGCGTGCTGGGTCGGCACAGGCCACTCGCTCAGCGACATGGCTGACCTGCACGCGCAGCTCCGGATCTGCTGTGGGGTCATCCCAGCCTTGCGTGAGAGCATTGACCCGCCGCTTCAGCCACGCTGCTGCCGGCCGCAGCCATCCCGCCACTGGAAGGTGGGAGACCAGCTGGCCACACCATGCAAACACCGCCCTGCGTGTTAGCGTCTCTGGAGGCGCGCCGACAGGATTGTCGCGGCACCACTGCAGCTCTCCCTCACGCGCCTTCACGCGAAGCCCCAGCAGGCGCGCTCCGTCAGCCGCGCGCTGTGGCGGCTTGCAGGCCAGTCCATACCGAGCGAAGTGTTCCACCACTCGCTCTGCGCTGACGACATCTTCGTCCACCAGAAGGTCGTCCACGTAGGGCAGCACTCCCCGGCTGACTGCCTCGTCCTGCTCCAGGGTCGCCCGCACCACAGCCTTCATGATGAGCGGAGCGACGTTCAGGCCGAAGCCGAGGCGTGTCAGACAGTACCGCCGCCCGTGCACCACTACTGTCTGATACGGCCAGAGCCGCCGGTCCAGTCGGAGCTGCAGATATGCCTTACGCAAATCCACTACCGCGATGCGGGAGCCGTGCCGCCGCCAGCGGCGGAGCTGTTCCGCACAGACGTCCGCGTCCGCTGTGTGGGCGTCGATGTGACCGTTCAGCTCCCGATAATCCAGCACAGGACGCACTTTTCCCTGATTCGGCTGCACCACCGCCATCAGCGGGATCAGGCCACGAGCCGGGCCGTCAGCCCGCTCGTCATAGGGCCGCAGCCATCCTTCACGGATCCAGAGGTCCAGCTCCTCATCATACGCCGACTGCACAGCCTCCGGCACAGCGTACTGAGTGACGTGATTATGCAGACGACCAGGGCCGCCGCCCTCCGCCCACTTCCACACCACTGTCCACTCGCCACTGTCGGCTTCAAACCGGGCTGTGAAGTCGGCAGCGTCCACGGTCACATCCTGGCTGCGCACGCCAGCCGCTGCCGCACAGAACTGCACATCTGTCGGCGTCGTCAGACTGATGCCGCCCAGGGCTGTGATGCCCGACATTCCCAGCACCATGTCCATGCCCAGTGGCCGGTCGGGCACAACCAGCACTGTGAGCGTCACTTGCCTGCCCCGGTGAGATACCGTGACGTCACCAGTGCCACTGCAGCGCAGCGTCCCGCCGTTCACGGTCGTCATGTTCACCGTCCTTGGCTTCCAGCTTCGACAGCAGCCCGCATAAATCAGCGTGTCCGTGCACCCTGTGTCCACCAGTGCACGGCACTCACGCCGATCGACGCTGAGCTTGACGACGGGAAGTGAGCGCGCTACTGGCTGGGAGACGGCGCTCGCGCTGGCGCGGCCTCCTGGGCGTTTGGGCAGAGCCTTGCGATGTGGCCGATCTTGCCACATTCCCAGCAGCGCGTTGACAGACGTGTCACTTTCCGAGCCGCCGGCTTGCGAGTCATGGCGGCTGCCACCGAGCCGCGCTCATCGCTCAGCACGGCCCGCGCTCGTGCGAGGATGCTCGCCAGGTCCAGAGCTTCCGCACGGGTGCCGGCCCGAATTGTGCTTCGGACCGTGTCCGGTAGACCGGCGATGAATGCACAGGCGAGAGCTTTGTCGGGCACGCCGCCGTACAGCGTAGCTAGCTGACGCAGCGCTGCCAGGTACACATCGGCCGACTCGCCGGGCTGCAGACGGCGTGTCGAGTAGGCGTCGTACGCGGCCAGTGGATCCATGGCGAACGCGTCATACAACGCGTCACGTACGGCATCAGCCGAGTCACGCACCGACTCTGGGATCTGCAGCCAGACAGCGAATGCGCCGCCGGTGAGCCGTGCAGGCAACACACTGGCCAGGTCCACTCCATGGTGCTTGCACAGCACCTCGGCGCGAGTGTACCACTCCACAATGTCCTTGTCCCCATCGAACTCTGGAATTAACCGAGAGTCGAAGCTCACGTGTCTGGTCACACCGGACTGGGCCATCGCAGGCGTCACACCACTTGCACTGCTCGCGGTCGCTCTCGATTTGGGCATCGTGCCGAAATAGCTTGTAGTGAGCTCGTGTATTGCCAAGCGACACGACCACGCGCGGCGACGCTCCTGACACGTCTCCCTCCTACCAGAGCCATCCCACACAGGGGTGACCGGCGCACAAATAGCCGGAACGCCGCCGGGCCGGTCAGGCCCCTTCGCACCCCCGGCCGGCGTCGCCCTCCCCGCCGCCCAACGGACAATAGAGCCGGAGCGCCGGCCGGCGCGGCGGGCCGGTCCCATCCGCCCGCCACGCATACCGACAGGGGAAGTAGCCGTCCCGGGCAGGCACACGGCGCACACACTGACACACGACACTACATTAGCATTGGGCTTTAATAAACGAAATATCATGACCTTTTCCTCGAAAATATAGAAAATCCGATGTTATCAAAACGTTTTTATTATGTCGTAATATTTCGGCTGCAGGCTTTTATCAAACAGTAAAACATTTAAACATAAAACAAATCAACACAGCCGAAATATTACGACATAATAATAACGTTTTGATAACATTGGATTTTGCATATGATATATGATTTCATAAGATTTTGGTCATGATATTTCGTTTTTTTTATATCATCACGAGTATGTTCCTCGCACAAGCGCTTAGCTCGTTTATTGGGTTTGAGTTAAAAAAATGGGGCAGGGCATAGGGGCGCATTTTTTTTTCCCGGGGAACAGGGCCGTATTTTTTTCCGGGAATTGGGGCAAGAAGCAAGAAGAGTTGGCAGGGAGAGATGTTCGAGTTGATGCATGGGGCTGGCGCCGCGACTCGTGCTAACTCGTCTTATTTACCCTTGACTGACATGACCTGCGTCGGTGGCAGCGGCCTGAGTAAGATGAAGTCAATGCGCGGTGAGGACCGTGCCGAAAGTTTGTGACACGTAAATTCCGCCTGTCAGCAAATATTGCGCAATCAGATATGGTCCATGCAAACAGCTCTGATTAGCGAAGGGCGCCGACACCATGGTGTCGGCGCGAAACGCATTCAAACGTAAGGTTTGAACCAAATACAAATATGCGCTCAGCTTTAGCTGACAGCACGAGGATAGACCGTTCACCGTAAGTCCAAGAGCTTCCCCGTCTCGGCATATAACTTTTTCCAGCGGGAAAGTCATTTAGGGCAGCCCCTGCCTCGTCCGGATTGATAAACTCATTCTACCTCAATTGAAGGAATAGCTTCACAGAAACTATTGTTTTTCTTTTCTCCCATCGGTGACACTCAGTGGCGTGCGTAGAAATTCACAAAGGGTCGGATTCAGGGCCAGCACTCGGTCTGAGGGGCTCCAGGTCTGAGGGAGCCCTTTGTCAGCCTGAGGAGACCCTTTGTCAGCCTGTGGGCTTATAAAGGGTCGTGATTGTTCCGTTCCTGTTCTGTTCCGTCTGAGGGGTCTTTGGTTGGCGTGAGGAGCCCACGGTCGGGTTGAGGAGATCCTCCGGCGCCCCGAATTTGGGATCTATGTCGGCCTGATGAGCCCACAGTCAACCTGAGCGGTCCTCGGTCGGCTTGAGAGGACCTCGATCGGCCTGAAGGAGAACTCGGTCGGCTTGAACGGGCCCCCTGTCTACCTGAGGGGCCCTCGTGCGGCATGAGGGACTCTTAAATTATTTATAGGCCTGATAGAACCCTTGCCATGCCTGAGCGGGTCCCAGGCTGGTCTGAGAGGGCGATTGTCGAGGCCTGAGAGAGCCTCGCACCTCCGGCGGTCACTGGCCGGAGGGGCGCCGTCACTGGCCGGAAGGGTGCCGCCATTGGCTACCTGATTTTAAGGTCTTAGGTCATTAGGTGACCTCTGAGGTCATGTTAATGACCCAAAATTCAACCAAATTGTAAATGAGTATAAATTGAACTTAATCGAGCTAGAATCGCGAATGAGCATATAATTATGCTAAATGGGTGCCAAATATGAAATCAACGTCAGAAAATGCCCTAGAAACTGCCAAATTCCGAAAAGGTCATGCAGGTCATGTCAGGTCATTTGAAGTCAGTGACCTCAGTTGACCTGTTGGGGCGCATGACCCCAGTGGAACATGTAATTATGTAACATGGATCCCATATTTGAAATCAGCGTCACAAAATGTCCTAGAAACTGCCAGAAGCCAAAAAGTAATATGAGGTCATCGGAGGTCAGTGACCTCGGTTGACCTCTGTAAAGGTCAATCGAGGTCACAATCTCAGTGGAAACCACAACTTTCACTCTGGAAATACCTGTGCATATGCTCCTGAACTACACACACTATGAAACTACACAAGTTACAAGGATCAATACTACGGGACGCCAGTTGCGCCTGAAAAACAGGTCAAAGGTCACGGGTCATGTGACCTACAACTTCAAAATTTCAGGAAATGTGTCACATTGTTCACAAATAGGGTACTGTAAGTTTAATCGCAATTGGTTGATATTTACGCGAGTTATTCCCAAAAAACCGAGGGGTGGCATCAACCCCCAGCACTGGCGAGGGTTTAAGTTTTTTCCGCTCCTGTCCCCAAACGAGTAAAGATACGGCCTTCAAACTTTTTGACTTTTCCTAAATATTCATTCGGTACATTTTATGAATACAAAAGCTGCTGACCAGGGGCGGCTCCAGGCGTGTTTTTGTTGTTGTTGTTGGGGGGGGGGGATGTTTGGTTTTTCAGCGTGACTCGGCTTTCAAAGGAAATCGGTTCCCATTCTCTAACCGTTGTAGATACCAGCCTACGACTTTCACAACTTTCCTTACTGCCATTTTTTGACATGTTGAACTTTTTCAAATTTTTGGATTAGGTATGGGCGCCTTCAGGGACGTATTTTGGGAGGCATTTTGGGTCTCTGGTATTCCATCGAAATCCTAAAGATAAAAATGTTGAACTCAGTGAACCTGCTTAGCTGTTCTTTGCACACCTGGTGTTATTTTTTTGTTTTTTTTGGGGGAGGGGGGGATTCCCACAGGCGACTCCAGGAACGGGTTTGTGGGGGCATGTGTATACACTCATGGTGTTTAGTAACTCAAAATGTTATTTCGCGTTGGATTATCTCGTGTAATATCATCTGCATAGATCACAATTGGATTTTGTGGCATAGGCGGTTCCAGGGGTGGGCACAATGTTATGGGCGCTTCCAGGGATGAAATTAGGGAAGTTGTGGAACCACGACGTGTAACTACATAGCACAAGATATCAACTTGAAACTTGGTGGCCTGTTTTAGCAATGCCTAGCACACGTTTCATATTTTTTGAATTTTTTGGTTTCCCAAGGGCGACTCCAGGGATGGATTTTGGGGGTCATGTGTTTGCCTCCGTTCACACGCAATGTATTTAGTGCCCCTGAGATGCCGTGCGCCACTGCGCTTCTGCTGACTCTCCCCCTTCCCTCAGTTGCCGTGCGCCCCGCGCTTCTGCTGACTCTCCCCCTCCTCTCAGTTACCGTGCGCCCAGCGCTTCTGCTGACTCTCCCCCTCCCCCCAGTTGCCGTGCGCCCCGCGCTTCTGCTGACTCTCCCCCTTCCCTCAGTTGCCGTGCGCCCCGCGCTTCTGCTGACTCTCCCCCTCCTCTCAGTTGCCGTGCGCCCCGCGCTTCTGCTGACTCTCCCCCTCCCCCCAGTTGCCGTGCGCCCCGCGCTTCTGCTGAATCTCCCCCTCCCCTCAGATGCCGTGCGCCACTGCGCTTCTGCTGACTCTCCCCATTCCCTCAGATGCCGTGCGCCCCCGTGCTGCTGGTGGCGCTGCTGCCGCTCTGGATTCAGGCCACCTCAGCGTCGGCTCAGCTGCAATTCTCCGAAGACTGGACACAGGGGAAGCGGTCAGCCGCGCCGTTGAGGCCCTCCTCGCTGGCCGCCCTGCTGGGCGCCCTGGCTTCCGAGGGCGACAGGGAGCAGCGCGCCGTGGCGGGAGCTGCCCAAAAGAAGGCGGGAGACGTGTGTCCAATCGACGAGTCGGTCATGCGGCTGGTCTACGAGGCGATCATGGTGAGTGAAGAGCACCGTAAACGGAGCAAACACCCGCCATTGACGGGGAGGAGGCGCCACCCTGATGAACTTTCGTAATAGCTCACAAACCAATGGCGCTATCAACGTGAAACTTCAGGTACCTTTTCTACATCGATTGTACGTCTTCTGTGCAAAAAATGAAGAAATTTCGGCCTTTTTTTTTTGCTCGAGATATAGCGAATTTAGTGACGTCATTTTTTTGAGCTATTACGATTTTTTTTAAAATAAAGTTTGTGAAAAATTTCCACAAAATCACATTTTTCAACGATATTAAAAAAACGGAATATTTGTCAGAGCACCACATATGGGCAACTACCATACCACATTTCAATATGATATCACCATTTTTGACTGACTTATGGCATCTAAGGTCACTGAAGGACAACATTTTAAATTGATGAATCTATATACAAATTGTAAATCATGACGTCATATTTGAAGTTGCGATTTTGGCTTTAATTGACAATATACAGACAAATACATGTCAGCACTGTATTTCTGGGACAAAACTGGTCTAGAAGCATGCCTTTTTTATATAGATTTCTTAATTTCAAATTTTGACCTTCAGTGACTTGACCTTGACCTGAACTTGACACTAACTTCACGTAAATGAATTCAGGTGGTAAAATGACTATCACCATCGAATTATACGTGGAAAATAACCCATACAACATGTGTTGCATGGCTTTCGTAGATATTCTGCGCATAGTGACCTTTTGGCTTTTGTGACCTGACTTTGACCTTGACCTTTGCCAACAATCACACTTTAGCTCATGCGGGATGTATATCATACCGTTGAGAGCACTTTGGGTGATCATGGTCGCAATCGAAGGCTTTGGATGGAAAGTACGGTCCATCCATTCAAATACGTCGATTTTGACCTTTGACCTGAAAATATGACTTAACATGTGACTTCACTTTTACTTTTTTTTTAGTATGCTGTAGATTCGTCTCATTAGTAACTTTCGAATACCGCCTTGTGTATCTTGCTGCGATAATTGGTTCGGAAGATAACCAGGGGGTGGGGGGCATCCTCTCCCTTCCCAGTCAATGGCGTTTGGCTGAGACTAGAGCCCTTTATGGGACATATTTTTAGCCCCCATCCCATTCCAGCCCATTCACCCAGACCCAAACCCGATCAAATCCAAATTCATAATTGATGGGGCTCCCATTCCCACCATTCCCACCCATTTCATTCCCACCCATTCCCACCATTCCCACCTCTTTGTGGTGCTAAAAAATATTTGGTCTGTCCCAAACCCGTTCCAACCCATTACATTTCCCAAAATTGCCCCATTCCCACCCATTTCCATCCCGTTCCATGGTTTCCACGAGGATTCTCATTCTATGGAGGGCTCTAGCTGATGCCCCAGTCAATGCCGGGTTAAGGCGACGATGTGCCGATTCCAGCCGAATATTTCGCCTTTGCAGCTGTGACTCCACAGCATGGTGACAATTTCTAAAAAATACGTATAGGTCCATGTATGTATGGGTTAATTTTCAAGTAAATTTATGCATGAAGCTGGGGAGCAACTAAAACCATTTACATTCCTTAAAAAAGGGTTTTGTAAAATGTAAGTAATATTTTTACTTACTAAAACCATCATGTCAAAAAATGGCGAAATGCCCTCGACTGCACCCGTTTCAAATGAGGATGGTTAAACGTAAAAAGAAAATCTACAACAACAACAAAAAGTCTCAATTCTCAAAACAATACAGCTCCCCGAACCATTATTGTCATTACAACTATAGTCAGTAATTTCCTTTCTCACGAACAGTCTTGCATAGTGATTTTCAATTTTACAAATTGCAGTTGGATAATGGGTCAAATCGCGTCAAATCGCACAAAAAGGTGGTTTCGTACCCGACCCTTTCATATTTTGATGACAATTGGTACACCTGTAGTGTCAAGTGAAAGAAACATACACACCAACTTTTAGCTCCGGGTGACCTCAAGGGTCATATTTAGAGATCATCCAAGGTCGCGATTTTTTGCGTACACTATATCGATCAATCGCTTGTATCTTCTATGCCAATGGATTTAACGGAATAAAACTAATATCAATGTGCTCCACAGAGTGACCATTCGGAAATAGGTGGAAAAATCCACGTGACTTAACCCGGCAGTCACTGGGGTATATTCTGTTACACGACTCACTGGGAGGGGGTTAGCCCCCCTGGTATCTTCCGAACCACTGATCGCAGCGGGACGCGCAAGGCGGCATTCGAAAGCGCTCAATGAGATGAACATAACGCACACTTAACCAACTTCAAATTAAGGTCACATGTTAGGTCACGGTCAAGTCAAACGTCACAATCGAGGTATTTGAGTTTGTGTACAATACTTGCCATTCATGGCCTTCGATTGCACCTATAATCACCCAAAGTGTTGTCAAGGGTATGATACATATGCCACATGAGCTAAAGTGAGATTGTTGGAAAAGATCAAGGTCAAGGTCAGGTCACAAAAGGTCACTACACACAAAATATCTACGAAAGTCATGCAGCACATGTTTTATGGATGCTTTTACGCGTATAATTCGATAGTGATAGTAATTTTACCACCTGACTTCATTTACGGGAAGTTAGTGTCAAATTCAGGTCAAGTTCAGGTCACTGAAGGTCAAAATGTGAAATTGATAAATCGAAATGACAAATGCATGTTTCTATATCAGTTTTATCTAAAAAAATACAGTGCTGGCATTTATTTGTCTGTATCTGGTCAGTAAAAGCAAAAAAATGCAATTTCAAAATATGACTTCATAATTTACCCATACTTTATATGCCATGTCAGTCAAAAAAGATGATATCATTTTGAAATTTGGTATATTAGTTGCTCATATGTAGCTATCTGACATATATTCCGTTAAAAAAAAAAAATCTTTGAAAAAATTGATTTTGTGGGCATTCTTTAAAAACAAAATCGTTGACATTTTTGGGATCAAAAACCAAAAGTATCGAAATTTTGAGATAGCTGGTTTGTAGCCCTTGCAATTTGATACATTTTAGCGTTTTTGGATTGCATTTTGCTTCAAATGCGGCATTTGTACGCCCTGGCAAAGTTTAGCTGATTTTGGTGTCAAAATCGTGTTTAGTGACGTCACTAAATTCACTATATCTCGAAAAATGTCTGACGGAATTGTTTTTTTTCTTCTTCAAAAGGTGTAAAAATGATGCACGAAAAGGTACTGAAAGTTTGGCGTCGATATCTGCATCAGTTGCTGAGATATTCTTAATATTCCTAAGGGGGGGGGGGGGCTGAAAAAGTCCCCCCCCCAGTGACTCGCGGGTTAAATATTACCTTTGACCTGACGAGGTCAAAATCATAAAACGTATTTTTCCTATAAGTTTGCCTGCTCTTAACTAGTTCAAACTTGGCAAAACAAATGAACATAACATCCTCTACGAATGCGCAACAAAAAATGGCGGACACTTTTTAACTTTTTGTGATACCGCCCTTTGAGTATGGTAAGGAAGTGAAACGGAGCAATGCCCCGAGGCTATTTTCATGTCGTTTGCCATAATGTCAGTTTTTTTGGTCCGTTTGACGTTCAATTTGGTGGGTAGCTTCCGTTTGACGAATTCAATCACTTCCCGAGTTTTCAGCTTGACCTGACCTCGCATGACGTAGCATGATCTAGGAATTATTGCCCGCAGATACGTACTACATATAGGTATACGGTATTTTATAGATGTGCAAGAGCATAACACATATACACAGGTGTTAACAGGTGACGTTTATGATTTACATTGAGATCATGACCCCAGATGACCTTTTCAGAGGTCAACCAATGTCACTCTCCTTTGATGAACTGATATGTTTTTTTTTGCCTCTGAAGGCTTCTAGGACATTTTAGGATGCTGATTTCAAATTTTGAATCCAGTTTATGTAATGATATGTTCCACAGTTTTTTAATCGAAGGTCTTGCTATATTAGGAGCGAAACGCCAGGAAGTCGTATCCTCCTCACCCCTCTGCACGGCTACGAAGGTCCCTGCACTGGCGCCTGCAATACTGAACGCCGTCAATCTGTGTGTAACCGTTCTTGGAGGCACCCTAGACGTAACATGGATTTTAGGGGCGGTATAAGGACATTTAAACCTTTTTCCGATTGACATAAAAAATGCCCTAGAAACTTCCAGAGACCAAAAAAGTAATATCAGGTCATCATAGGTCAGTGACCTCGGTTGACCTCTGAAAAGGTCATCCGGAATCATGATGTCAACGGAAACCATAAATGTCACCTGCTAACACCTGTGCATATGTGATATGCTCCTGAACATGACACCATATTACCACATTACCAACACCATATTACCATTATATGGGCCATACACTATTCCTAGGTCATGCTAGGTCATGAGAGGTCAGGTCAAGCTGCAAACTCGAGAAGTGATTGAATTCGTCAAACGTAAGCTACCCACCAAATTGGACGTCAATCGGGCCAAACAAACCGACGTTGTGACAAGCAACATGAAAATAGCCTCGGGGCATTGCTCCGTTTCACTTCCTTACTCAAAGGGCGATATCTAAAAAGTTTAAAAGTGTCCGCCGTTCTTTTCTGCACATTCTTAGAGGATATTACTTTCATTTATTCTGCCAAGTTTGGACTAGTTACGAACAGGCAAACTTATAGAAAATACATTTTAAGATTTTAACCTCATCAGATCAAAGGTCATATTAAGGTCACGTGGATTTTTACCCCTATTTCGGAATGGTCCAACCTTGTGGAGCACTTCGATATTGGTTGTATTCCGCTAAGTCCATTAGCATAACGTGTATAGGCGTTTGGTTGATATAAAGTACGCACAAAATCGTGACCTTTGATGACCTCTAAATATGACCCTTGAGGTCACCCGGACCTAAAAATGGGTGTGTATGTTTCTTTCACTTGACACTAATGGTGTACCAATTTTCATCAAAATCGGAGGGGGTCGGGGAATTTGTTGTGCGATTTGGCGTGGAATGGCCAAACAATGATCTTCAGTGTCAAATAAAAACAAGCTGGAATGGAATGGCCAAACAATGATCTTCAGTGTCAAATAAAAACAAGCTCCGACGAACGACAAACTTGGCTAAAACGTGACGAAAACAATATTTTTCAAATAAACAATTAAACATATGTCCAATATTATGCAAAACGCTAAATGTACTATTCCAATTGACGTAATCGCGGCCAACTTGTTTTGAAAATCGAACCGCCTGTGGTGTTTATCGAAGTGCTTTGCTGAATGACAAATTGCCGAAATCGTTGCCGACAAGTTATCGACATTCAGTCAAACGCAAATGAAAAAAGGCATGTTAGCCGAACGATAGTGTGCAATAAATGTATCCACTGATTGCCTTTGATATTCCGTAGACGAATGAGTTAGCACTGGTCGATTTAGCCGGCTACAATATACCTTTTTACTTGTTAGGTTATCACCACGGCGACTTCTTTACTCTTGTGTAATGTGTATTGCTTATCGCATGTTGTATAGCTATCAGCATAGATTCCCCTTAGTCTGGCGAAGAAAAATAATATTGGTGTGAGGCAACGAATATTCTGCCGGTTGTCACTATCTATTTTCCGGGACACTTGACATTCGTGTTCAGCTGTGGTCGCGTTCCGCGGGCCAACGGGCCAACGTTCCGCGGGCCGCGGGCCAACACCTCTTCAACGCTTAACAAAAACGGTTATTGCATCTTAAAAGCGTCTTAATGTCAGTCTGGCATGACACACGATGTGCTTTATATGAAACATAAGTGCGCTGTCTCCCGCCCCATAATAATTTTAGTGAGCCGGGTGGATTATCGGATTCAATACGCGCATTCTTAATTCACAATACGAAATCATTCGTTTGCGCTTCTTGTTGCCCACCACGAGGTTAACGAACCATCATGTTTCATTTCCTTTTTGTTGTTGTATATAATGTGCATAACCGATGCGAGTATATAAGCGTTTTATATCTTTGTTACTGATGTGTGTTTTTTAACATCAATAGTGCACTATAACCAGACTGTTCAAACTGGCATGTAGTTGCGTCAGGGGCCAACAGTATTTCGAAAGCGTTATGCATAGATAACTGCAAGTTAACGTTAACTGTAACTGATAACTGTACGCTATACGTTACTGCAGGTTATAGGCATCGCCATGTCTTATGTGGTAACGAAACAACTTTGTTAGGTTGCTAACTGGCAACTCAAAACTGTTCGCGGGAAAGGAATATGATTTATGATTCATGCCGCTATCATTTGTTGAATGTAAAACTCTCAAATGTTCGTTGAATGTGAAAATAAGAGAAAAACAGTTTTACGAGCATCCGTATTAAATATGAATCCGCCTGCCGGAGATGAATGGCATTTGGTAAAATTCACTATTTTATGGCATTATGGTAAGATAAACACTCTTTTATAAGTGTTAGTGTTGGAGTATAGGAATCTCACGCACCATGTTGACATTAAACACACCCCATTCGCAGCGGGAAGTCGACAGAGTGGCAGTCTGCCGGATAAAACGCGGCCTGTATGATGTCTACATGACGACGTAAGCTGCATCTCCACGCCGCATATAGCGTGGACAGGCACCTCCGACAAGCCATGTCCAGCCAGCAGCTGTCTCCGCCCGCCAGTCTCAAAAACATGGGCCGGCTACAATGCCTGCCAAAACTCAGACGGTCAGCTGAGAACCCTCGAGCACCCACGAGCTCACGACAGCTCACGAGGCACTCCAGGTCATGACGGCTCACGAGGTCATACCAGGTCACGCTGACTCAAGCGCCCCGGTGTCAGATGACCCGCTGTGACCTCTAGCAATCGGCTCGGAGACGACAAAACGGATTAAATGCATGTGTTCTTGGATAATTGCTGTCTGAATATCGTCACTTGCAGTTGTCTCTCTCGCACTGAGTGTTGCAGTAAAGACGTTAGTGGTCACCAATTATTTGTTGGTGGAAATGCTGCTGTTGCTGGCAGTACTTTAAAGCGCTTTGTATATCGAATTGATTTATTAAAGAGCCGCTTGTGTTATTAACACAAGAGGCTCTTTAGCACAAACTTGGGCACACGCTTTAATAATTAAAGTTCTCTCGCATGTACAATGTACATACAAGACATGTGCTACTTGTTTTGACATGTATCAACAGGGAAGATTAATTTTCATGGTACAAAGATTCTCTGTTGGTGTATAGTCGGTCTACTAATGATCTTTCCTTGCCACCACGTGACGCTACGGTCGCGATAGGCACAACGAAGGTGGTTTCTCCACCGTAGGTTGGTACCCATTGTGTCTGTCTGACAGGTGCGTGACCTGGGGACTGGGGAGGGAGGGGGTGGGGGGAGTGCGGGGCGGTGTCGGAATGGAATACGACGCGACCCGGGTGGTGGTCACTGGTCAGCGCCGTCTGTCTCGAGGGTCAAGGGGTCAGCTATCCTGAGCTGGCAGAGATCTAACATTGGAGACTGAATAACAGTGTTCATCACGTCAGCCAAATAGCTCGGTCGATATGGACGTCGACTCCGAGCGTATTCGTGGCTTAGTCATGGGTTCGAACCGCGCTGGCATCAGGTGCTTTTACGTGTATTTCTTTCTTAATCATGCCACGTGCCATGTGTAATGCAGAACCCCGAAATTACGAATGCAAACGTCCACCTGATGATTCTACGCGGAAAAGCAAACAAATGCAGTGCGCCTCGCACTGATATGTTCGCATCACGCCGCTCCGTACTTCACGCTCCGCCAACACACCCGGGCGGGTTTATATCCATTAAGTTAGCGACGATATCTGTGACATTTGCGATACCTGCGACGACAGGATTTAAAACCATAGGTCTATGAAGCATCGCCATGTGTGCAGCTGATAAAGAATCTGACTGGCTGTGTTTAAATTTGACCTTGACCTTGAGATCAGGTCCAAATCTCGACACTTTATTTTTTGGTGCAATGTAAATTTATCAATCGTCGCAATCGATACGACGGATAGCCATTTTCGAACTGGAATATTAATTTCCGGGACGACATCTGTGACGACGGTATCGGTCAACTTCATATAAAATATTCGTCTTAAAGTATAGCCGGTGCAGTGTTATATCAATATTATCTCTCTTCAAAACTAGACAATCTGAACGAAAAACTAGGAAATGGGACAACCTGGACCTTGCTATTCAAAAAACAGAATTAAAAAAGCTTCCATTTCATACCATGGCTCAAAATTATGGAATTTTGGGTAAGAAACACCTAAACAAATGAATTTATAGATTACATTAAAAAAAAGCAGAGACTGGCAAGTTACGAGTGTAGCAGTACCTGTGTTCGATGTAAATATTGTTAATATGTAAACGTGTGATTCGAATCGTGTACGAGTGTATTATGTATGTAATGTATGACATGTACTACGTGTATGAGTGTAAGTGTGAGTGTTTCGTTTGTTTATAATTCCTACCGTAACGCCCACTCCCCTGTGGTTGGTAGTGACAACGAAACGAAATAATAATAATAATAATAATAAATTGCACACTAAGCAATGCTTCACAGGTCATGGTTTTCTTAAAACTGGTCATCACAGACATCGTCGCCAACTTGATGCATTCTAGGTCTGCACATGCGCATAGTTATTGCGGGATCGGCCTGTGTGGGTCAGACCAGGACGGAGCGGTGCAGATTCCGCCAAGTATCGGCCGGCACCGGGCGAGCTGTCAAACCGGTCCGGTCCCGCCTCGAGGCAGGATTCAGCCAGCTATCGTTTTGCCTACCGTGGGAGACCCAGAGCTAGGGAAGATCATTAGTAGACCGACTGTACCTAGGCTGCATTTTTTTCTTAAATAATTTAATGTTTTGTTGCTGCATTTCCAGTTTGCCACACATGGTGCATTGTGTAATTAGTTTGAACCAGGCGCAGTGTACCAGGCGCAGTGCTCATAGTAACACTGTACCAGGCGCAGTGTTCATAGTAACACTGTACCAGGCGCAGTGCTCATAGTAACACTGTACCAGGCGCAGTGCTCATAGTAACACTGTACCAGGCGCAGTGCTCATAGTAACACTGTACCAGGCGCAGTGCTCATAGTAACACTGTACCAGGCGCAGTGTTACTATGAGCACCACAAAGCCCATGTTCCCTGTGCGTATTTATACGTATGTTTATATGTAATTCATGTACTGTATGTACTGCGAACTGCGAGGCTGGAAACCATAAATATATATCGCAAAACAAGGAAGACTGGCATCGCTTTTTACATGCATAGCAATCTGGTTACAGGAAATGTGTTCCAGTTTCACTGCCCCCGATAGCATCTCTGCGAGGGATATTTCCAGGTTGACGTGCTGCATAGTTGAGCAGTACATTGGCACGAGGGACAGAAATGGCTGAGTGATTAGAGCTCTCCGGCGTCCCACGCATGGGTAGGGACTAGGGAGCGGTCCTGACCCCGGTGGAGCACTGCCCCCAGGACTGAACGCGACCCTGTCTGTATTGTTGGCAATGTGCGTTATCACTTCCTTCACTCACGGCCACATACACAAGCATTCATACACGCATCACATGTTTTTATGTTCAAAGCAGAATATGCAATGGCATGGAACAATGGCACAATGTGTCTTCATCGGAACCATACCAGTCTGTCAAGGGCATTGGAATCAAGGTAATCTGTCCTCTGATGACTGAGAAAGACGTGCTGCCCGGGACAGTGGGTGCTCGGGGCTGTCATAGCCGAGCTCGCCGGCTGGCGAGGTAGCCCCGAGGTGCCTTCAGAGCCTCGCTGCTGTCCAGTCGTTCCCTCGTACTGCCATTCTCTCGTACTGTCTCGGTGTGGCCTCGGGTGTTGTGCTGAATATATGATGTCTACCAGCATGTATTATTTGTCACATGTCACATTGCTGAAGGTGCACTGGGATCGGAGCAATATAGAGGATGAAACGCAGTTTATATTTCCTCCGTGGGCTGCAGGACGGCTGGCACGAATGTGACGGAGCGAGGCAAACAGCCGAGTAGTATAGACAGTAACAACAGTATCAGTAACAGTATCTCAGTTGCAGTGGCTAACAGTAACAGTATCTCAGTTGCAAATACCAGATGTGTTTTTTACTCTTTTTTTTAGTTTGCAACATTTATTTACCATCTGCAGCACACACACACACACATATACACATACGTACAGTACACTCACAATTCACCGACCGACATCAACACCATTGGTATTCCGTCATATACATTCCTCTGGCAGTGTCCCGAACCTCTGGCA